>CAXHUQ010000324.1:0-15240 GCA_964020085.1 Micromussa lordhowensis
GGCTATCGCCGGCAGGCAGGCGAAAAAGTTTTGGCCCAAAGTCGACACCGTTCTCAAAAATCCAGACATATATTGGCCTGGAATGCCAGGGACATGCCTCCAGCTTGAACCTGCTACCTCAAAGTGTTCTCCATCACCGGTCTGGGGCTACAGCAGCTGAACTGTAGGGTCTCCCAAAACATTCTGTCCCAATATATGTCTGGATTTATGAAAACCGTGCTCACCTCGGCACAACCACCCTGACAGTTTTCCAAGAAATTACAGGGTATTTTTAGACAGATCAGCCACAGGCAGCCTGGCAACACACACTCTACTCACCCAGCTTGCTTGTGACTGGCTGGCTGGCTTCCAGCCACTAAGCCCACAGGGCATGACTGACAAAGGCTGTCCTGCAAAGAAAATAAGCAGTTTTCCTAAGCAAAATGCCTCTCTCTGTGACTCACCCCACCCCCCAAAGGATAATTGCTGGGCCTTTCCCTTGGTACCAGCTGGTAGCCAGACACCTAAGCTTTCTACCACTACCCTCCATGACGGAGTCCCCCCTCACTTTCGGAGCACCGCAAGGGCCTGACTGCCGGCTATCGCCGGCAGGCAGGCGAAAAAGTTTTGGCCCAAAGTCGACACCGTTCTCAAAAATCCAGACATATATTGGCCTGGAATGCCAGGGACATGCCTCCAGCTTGAACCTGCTACCTCAAAGTGTTCTCCATCACCGGTCTGGGGCTACAGCAGCTGAACTGTAGGGTCTCCCAAAACATTCTGTCCCAATATATGTCTGGATTTATGAAAACCGTGCTCACCTCGGCACAACCACCCTGACAGTTTTCCAAGAAATTACAGGGTATTTTTAGACAGATCAGCCACAGGCAGCCTGGCAACACACACTCTACTCACCCAGCTTGCTTGTGACTGGCTGGCTGGCTTCCAGCCACTAAGCCCACAGGGCATGACTGACAAAGGCTGTCCTGCAAAGAAAATAAGCAGTTTTCCTAAGCAAAATGCCTCTCTCTGTGACTCACCCCACCCCCCAAAGGATAATTGCTGGGCCTTTCCCTTGGTACCAGCTGGTAGCCAGACACCTAAGCTTTCTACCACTACCCTCCATGACGGAGTCCCCCCTCACTTTCGGAGCACCGCAAGGGCCTGACTGCCGGCTATCGCCGGCAGGCAGGCGAAAAAGTTTTGGCCCAAAGTCGACACCGTTCTCAAAAATCCAGACATATATTGGCCTGGAATGCCAGGGACATGCCTCCAGCTTGAACCTGCTACCTCAAAGTGTTCTCCATCACCGGTCTGGGGCTACAGCAGCTGAACTGTAGGGTCTCCCAAAACATTCTGTCCCAATATATGTCTGGATTTATGAAAACCGTGCTCACCTCGGCACAACCACCCTGACAGTTTTCCAAGAAATTACAGGGTATTTTTAGACAGATCAGCCACAGGCAGCCTGGCAACACACACTCTACTCACCCAGCTTGCTTGTGACTGGCTGGCTGGCTTCCAGCCACTAAGCCCACAGGGCATGACTGACAAAGGCTGTCCTGCAAAGAAAATAAGCAGTTTTCCTAAGCAAAATGCCTCTCTCTGTGACTCACCCCACCCCCCAAAGGATAATTGCTGGGCCTTTCCCTTGGTACCAGCTGGTAGCCAGACACCTAAGCTTTCTACCACTACCCTCCATGACGGAGTCCCCCCTCACTTTCGGAGCACCGCAAGGGCCTGACTGCCGGCTATCGCCGGCAGGCAGGCGAAAAAGTTTTGGCCCAAAGTCGACACCGTTCTCAAAAATCCAGACATATATTGGCCTGGAATGCCAGGGACATGCCTCCAGCTTGAACCTGCTACCTCAAAGTGTTCTCCATCACCGGTCTGGGGCTACAGCAGCTGAACTGTAGGGTCTCCCAAAACATTCTGTCCCAATATATGTCTGGATTTATGAAAACCGTGCTCACCTCGGCACAACCACCCTGACAGTTTTCCAAGAAATTACAGGGTATTTTTAGACAGATCAGCCACAGGCAGCCTGGCAACACACACTCTACTCACCCAGCTTGCTTGTGACTGGCTGGCTGGCTTCCAGCCACTAAGCCCACAGGGCATGACTGACAAAGGCTGTCCTGCAAAGAAAATAAGCAGTTTTCCTAAGCAAAATGCCTCTCTCTGTGACTCACCCCACCCCCCAAAGGATAATTGCTGGGCCTTTCCCTTGGTACCAGCTGGTAGCCAGACACCTAAGCTTTCTACCACTACCCTCCATGACGGAGTCCCCCCTCACTTTCGGAGCACCGCAAGGGCCTGACTGCCGGCTATCGCCGGCAGGCAGGCGAAAAAGTTTTGGCCCAAAGTCGACACCGTTCTCAAAAATCCAGACATATATTGGCCTGGAATGCCAGGGACATGCCTCCAGCTTGAACCTGCTACCTCAAAGTGTTCTCCATCACCGGTCTGGGGCTACAGCAGCTGAACTGTAGGGTCTCCCAAAACATTCTGTCCCAATATATGTCTGGATTTATGAAAACCGTGCTCACCTCGGCACAACCACCCTGACAGTTTTCCAAGAAATTACAGGGTATTTTTAGACAGATCAGCCACAGGCAGCCTGGCAACACACACTCTACTCACCCAGCTTGCTTGTGACTGGCTGGCTGGCTTCCAGCCACTAAGCCCACAGGGCATGACTGACAAAGGCTGTCCTGCAAAGAAAATAAGCAGTTTTCCTAAGCAAAATGCCTCTCTCTGTGACTCACCCCACCCCCCAAAGGATAATTGCTGGGCCTTTCCCTTGGTACCAGCTGGTAGCCAGACACCTAAGCTTTCTACCACTACCCTCCATGACGGAGTCCCCCCTCACTTTCGGAGCACCGCAAGGGCCTGACTGCCGGCTATCGCCGGCAGGCAGGCGAAAAAGTTTTGGCCCAAAGTCGACACCGTTCTCAAAAATCCAGACATATATTGGCCTGGAATGCCAGGGACATGCCTCCAGCTTGAACCTGCTACCTCAAAGTGTTCTCCATCACCGGTCTGGGGCTACAGCAGCTGAACTGTAGGGTCTCCCAAAACATTCTGTCCCAATATATGTCTGGATTTATGAAAACCGTGCTCACCTCGGCACAACCACCCTGACAGTTTTCCAAGAAATTACAGGGTATTTTTAGACAGATCAGCCACAGGCAGCCTGGCAACACACACTCTACTCACCCAGCTTGCTTGTGACTGGCTGGCTGGCTTCCAGCCACTAAGCCCACAGGGCATGACTGACAAAGGCTGTCCTGCAAAGAAAATAAGCAGTTTTCCTAAGCAAAATGCCTCTCTCTGTGACTCACCCCACCCCCCAAAGGATAATTGCTGGGCCTTTCCCTTGGTACCAGCTGGTAGCCAGACACCTAAGCTTTCTACCACTACCCTCCATGACGGAGTCCCCCCTCACTTTCGGAGCACCGCAAGGGCCTGACTGCCGGCTATCGCCGGCAGGCAGGCGAAAAAGTTTTGGCCCAAAGTCGACACCGTTCTCAAAAATCCAGACATATATTGGCCTGGAATGCCAGGGACATGCCTCCAGCTTGAACCTGCTACCTCAAAGTGTTCTCCATCACCGGTCTGGGGCTACAGCAGCTGAACTGTAGGGTCTCCCAAAACATTCTGTCCCAATATATGTCTGGATTTATGAAAACCGTGCTCACCTCGGCACAACCACCCTGACAGTTTTCCAAGAAATTACAGGGTATTTTTAGACAGATCAGCCACAGGCAGCCTGGCAACACACACTCTACTCACCCAGCTTGCTTGTGACTGGCTGGCTGGCTTCCAGCCACTAAGCCCACAGGGCATGACTGACAAAGGCTGTCCTGCAAAGAAAATAAGCAGTTTTCCTAAGCAAAATGCCTCTCTCTGTGACTCACCCCACCCCCCAAAGGATAATTGCTGGGCCTTTCCCTTGGTACCAGCTGGTAGCCAGACACCTAAGCTTTCTACCACTACCCTCCATGACGGAGTCCCCCCTCACTTTCGGAGCACCGCAAGGGCCTGACTGCCGGCTATCGCCGGCAGGCAGGCGAAAAAGTTTTGGCCCAAAGTCGACACCGTTCTCAAAAATCCAGACATATATTGGCCTGGAATGCCAGGGACATGCCTCCAGCTTGAACCTGCTACCTCAAAGTGTTCTCCATCACCGGTCTGGGGCTACAGCAGCTGAACTGTAGGGTCTCCCAAAACATTCTGTCCCAATATATGTCTGGATTTATGAAAACCGTGCTCACCTCGGCACAACCACCCTGACAGTTTTCCAAGAAATTACAGGGTATTTTTAGACAGATCAGCCACAGGCAGCCTGGCAACACACACTCTACTCACCCAGCTTGCTTGTGACTGGCTGGCTGGCTTCCAGCCACTAAGCCCACAGGGCATGACTGACAAAGGCTGTCCTGCAAAGAAAATAAGCAGTTTTCCTAAGCAAAATGCCTCTCTCTGTGACTCACCCCACCCCCCAAAGGATAATTGCTGGGCCTTTCCCTTGGTACCAGCTGGTAGCCAGACACCTAAGCTTTCTACCACTACCCTCCATGACGGAGTCCCCCCTCACTTTCGGAGCACCGCAAGGGCCTGACTGCCGGCTATCGCCGGCAGGCAGGCGAAAAAGTTTTGGCCCAAAGTCGACACCGTTCTCAAAAATCCAGACATATATTGGCCTGGAATGCCAGGGACATGCCTCCAGCTTGAACCTGCTACCTCAAAGTGTTCTCCATCACCGGTCTGGGGCTACAGCAGCTGAACTGTAGGGTCTCCCAAAACATTCTGTCCCAATATATGTCTGGATTTATGAAAACCGTGCTCACCTCGGCACAACCACCCTGACAGTTTTCCAAGAAATTACAGGGTATTTTTAGACAGATCAGCCACAGGCAGCCTGGCAACACACACTCTACTCACCCAGCTTGCTTGTGACTGGCTGGCTGGCTTCCAGCCACTAAGCCCACAGGGCATGACTGACAAAGGCTGTCCTGCAAAGAAAATAAGCAGTTTTCCTAAGCAAAATGCCTCTCTCTGTGACTCACCCCACCCCCCAAAGGATAATTGCTGGGCCTTTCCCTTGGTACCAGCTGGTAGCCAGACACCTAAGCTTTCTACCACTACCCTCCATGACGGAGTCCCCCCTCACTTTCGGAGCACCGCAAGGGCCTGACTGCCGGCTATCGCCGGCAGGCAGGCGAAAAAGTTTTGGCCCAAAGTCGACACCGTTCTCAAAAATCCAGACATATATTGGCCTGGAATGCCAGGGACATGCCTCCAGCTTGAACCTGCTACCTCAAAGTGTTCTCCATCACCGGTCTGGGGCTACAGCAGCTGAACTGTAGGGTCTCCCAAAACATTCTGTCCCAATATATGTCTGGATTTATGAAAACCGTGCTCACCTCGGCACAACCACCCTGACAGTTTTCCAAGAAATTACAGGGTATTTTTAGACAGATCAGCCACAGGCAGCCTGGCAACACACACTCTACTCACCCAGCTTGCTTGTGACTGGCTGGCTGGCTTCCAGCCACTAAGCCCACAGGGCATGACTGACAAAGGCTGTCCTGCAAAGAAAATAAGCAGTTTTCCTAAGCAAAATGCCTCTCTCTGTGACTCACCCCACCCCCCAAAGGATAATTGCTGGGCCTTTCCCTTGGTACCAGCTGGTAGCCAGACACCTAAGCTTTCTACCACTACCCTCCATGACGGAGTCCCCCCTCACTTTCGGAGCACCGCAAGGGCCTGACTGCCGGCTATCGCCGGCAGGCAGGCGAAAAAGTTTTGGCCCAAAGTCGACACCGTTCTCAAAAATCCAGACATATATTGGCCTGGAATGCCAGGGACATGCCTCCAGCTTGAACCTGCTACCTCAAAGTGTTCTCCATCACCGGTCTGGGGCTACAGCAGCTGAACTGTAGGGTCTCCCAAAACATTCTGTCCCAATATATGTCTGGATTTATGAAAACCGTGCTCACCTCGGCACAACCACCCTGACAGTTTTCCAAGAAATTACAGGGTATTTTTAGACAGATCAGCCACAGGCAGCCTGGCAACACACACTCTACTCACCCAGCTTGCTTGTGACTGGCTGGCTGGCTTCCAGCCACTAAGCCCACAGGGCATGACTGACAAAGGCTGTCCTGCAAAGAAAATAAGCAGTTTTCCTAAGCAAAATGCCTCTCTCTGTGACTCACCCCACCCCCCAAAGGATAATTGCTGGGCCTTTCCCTTGGTACCAGCTGGTAGCCAGACACCTAAGCTTTCTACCACTACCCTCCATGACGGAGTCCCCCCTCACTTTCGGAGCACCGCAAGGGCCTGACTGCCGGCTATCGCCGGCAGGCAGGCGAAAAAGTTTTGGCCCAAAGTCGACACCGTTCTCAAAAATCCAGACATATATTGGCCTGGAATGCCAGGGACATGCCTCCAGCTTGAACCTGCTACCTCAAAGTGTTCTCCATCACCGGTCTGGGGCTACAGCAGCTGAACTGTAGGGTCTCCCAAAACATTCTGTCCCAATATATGTCTGGATTTATGAAAACCGTGCTCACCTCGGCACAACCACCCTGACAGTTTTCCAAGAAATTACAGGGTATTTTTAGACAGATCAGCCACAGGCAGCCTGGCAACACACACTCTACTCACCCAGCTTGCTTGTGACTGGCTGGCTGGCTTCCAGCCACTAAGCCCACAGGGCATGACTGACAAAGGCTGTCCTGCAAAGAAAATAAGCAGTTTTCCTAAGCAAAATGCCTCTCTCTGTGACTCACCCCACCCCCCAAAGGATAATTGCTGGGCCTTTCCCTTGGTACCAGCTGGTAGCCAGACACCTAAGCTTTCTACCACTACCCTCCATGACGGAGTCCCCCCTCACTTTCGGAGCACCGCAAGGGCCTGACTGCCGGCTATCGCCGGCAGGCAGGCGAAAAAGTTTTGGCCCAAAGTCGACACCGTTCTCAAAAATCCAGACATATATTGGCCTGGAATGCCAGGGACATGCCTCCAGCTTGAACCTGCTACCTCAAAGTGTTCTCCATCACCGGTCTGGGGCTACAGCAGCTGAACTGTAGGGTCTCCCAAAACATTCTGTCCCAATATATGTCTGGATTTATGAAAACCGTGCTCACCTCGGCACAACCACCCTGACAGTTTTCCAAGAAATTACAGGGTATTTTTAGACAGATCAGCCACAGGCAGCCTGGCAACACACACTCTACTCACCCAGCTTGCTTGTGACTGGCTGGCTGGCTTCCAGCCACTAAGCCCACAGGGCATGACTGACAAAGGCTGTCCTGCAAAGAAAATAAGCAGTTTTCCTAAGCAAAATGCCTCTCTCTGTGACTCACCCCACCCCCCAAAGGATAATTGCTGGGCCTTTCCCTTGGTACCAGCTGGTAGCCAGACACCTAAGCTTTCTACCACTACCCTCCATGACGGAGTCCCCCCTCACTTTCGGAGCACCGCAAGGGCCTGACTGCCGGCTATCGCCGGCAGGCAGGCGAAAAAGTTTTGGCCCAAAGTCGACACCGTTCTCAAAAATCCAGACATATATTGGCCTGGAATGCCAGGGACATGCCTCCAGCTTGAACCTGCTACCTCAAAGTGTTCTCCATCACCGGTCTGGGGCTACAGCAGCTGAACTGTAGGGTCTCCCAAAACATTCTGTCCCAATATATGTCTGGATTTATGAAAACCGTGCTCACCTCGGCACAACCACCCTGACAGTTTTCCAAGAAATTACAGGGTATTTTTAGACAGATCAGCCACAGGCAGCCTGGCAACACACACTCTACTCACCCAGCTTGCTTGTGACTGGCTGGCTGGCTTCCAGCCACTAAGCCCACAGGGCATGACTGACAAAGGCTGTCCTGCAAAGAAAATAAGCAGTTTTCCTAAGCAAAATGCCTCTCTCTGTGACTCACCCCACCCCCCAAAGGATAATTGCTGGGCCTTTCCCTTGGTACCAGCTGGTAGCCAGACACCTAAGCTTTCTACCACTACCCTCCATGACGGAGTCCCCCCTCACTTTCGGAGCACCGCAAGGGCCTGACTGCCGGCTATCGCCGGCAGGCAGGCGAAAAAGTTTTGGCCCAAAGTCGACACCGTTCTCAAAAATCCAGACATATATTGGCCTGGAATGCCAGGGACATGCCTCCAGCTTGAACCTGCTACCTCAAAGTGTTCTCCATCACCGGTCTGGGGCTACAGCAGCTGAACTGTAGGGTCTCCCAAAACATTCTGTCCCAATATATGTCTGGATTTATGAAAACCGTGCTCACCTCGGCACAACCACCCTGACAGTTTTCCAAGAAATTACAGGGTATTTTTAGACAGATCAGCCACAGGCAGCCTGGCAACACACACTCTACTCACCCAGCTTGCTTGTGACTGGCTGGCTGGCTTCCAGCCACTAAGCCCACAGGGCATGACTGACAAAGGCTGTCCTGCAAAGAAAATAAGCAGTTTTCCTAAGCAAAATGCCTCTCTCTGTGACTCACCCCACCCCCCAAAGGATAATTGCTGGGCCTTTCCCTTGGTACCAGCTGGTAGCCAGACACCTAAGCTTTCTACCACTACCCTCCATGACGGAGTCCCCCCTCACTTTCGGAGCACCGCAAGGGCCTGACTGCCGGCTATCGCCGGCAGGCAGGCGAAAAAGTTTTGGCCCAAAGTCGACACCGTTCTCAAAAATCCAGACATATATTGGCCTGGAATGCCAGGGACATGCCTCCAGCTTGAACCTGCTACCTCAAAGTGTTCTCCATCACCGGTCTGGGGCTACAGCAGCTGAACTGTAGGGTCTCCCAAAACATTCTGTCCCAATATATGTCTGGATTTATGAAAACCGTGCTCACCTCGGCACAACCACCCTGACAGTTTTCCAAGAAATTACAGGGTATTTTTAGACAGATCAGCCACAGGCAGCCTGGCAACACACACTCTACTCACCCAGCTTGCTTGTGACTGGCTGGCTGGCTTCCAGCCACTAAGCCCACAGGGCATGACTGACAAAGGCTGTCCTGCAAAGAAAATAAGCAGTTTTCCTAAGCAAAATGCCTCTCTCTGTGACTCACCCCACCCCCCAAAGGATAATTGCTGGGCCTTTCCCTTGGTACCAGCTGGTAGCCAGACACCTAAGCTTTCTACCACTACCCTCCATGACGGAGTCCCCCCTCACTTTCGGAGCACCGCAAGGGCCTGACTGCCGGCTATCGCCGGCAGGCAGGCGAAAAAGTTTTGGCCCAAAGTCGACACCGTTCTCAAAAATCCAGACATATATTGGCCTGGAATGCCAGGGACATGCCTCCAGCTTGAACCTGCTACCTCAAAGTGTTCTCCATCACCGGTCTGGGGCTACAGCAGCTGAACTGTAGGGTCTCCCAAAACATTCTGTCCCAATATATGTCTGGATTTATGAAAACCGTGCTCACCTCGGCACAACCACCCTGACAGTTTTCCAAGAAATTACAGGGTATTTTTAGACAGATCAGCCACAGGCAGCCTGGCAACACACACTCTACTCACCCAGCTTGCTTGTGACTGGCTGGCTGGCTTCCAGCCACTAAGCCCACAGGGCATGACTGACAAAGGCTGTCCTGCAAAGAAAATAAGCAGTTTTCCTAAGCAAAATGCCTCTCTCTGTGACTCACCCCACCCCCCAAAGGATAATTGCTGGGCCTTTCCCTTGGTACCAGCTGGTAGCCAGACACCTAAGCTTTCTACCACTACCCTCCATGACGGAGTCCCCCCTCACTTTCGGAGCACCGCAAGGGCCTGACTGCCGGCTATCGCCGGCAGGCAGGCGAAAAAGTTTTGGCCCAAAGTCGACACCGTTCTCAAAAATCCAGACATATATTGGCCTGGAATGCCAGGGACATGCCTCCAGCTTGAACCTGCTACCTCAAAGTGTTCTCCATCACCGGTCTGGGGCTACAGCAGCTGAACTGTAGGGTCTCCCAAAACATTCTGTCCCAATATATGTCTGGATTTATGAAAACCGTGCTCACCTCGGCACAACCACCCTGACAGTTTTCCAAGAAATTACAGGGTATTTTTAGACAGATCAGCCACAGGCAGCCTGGCAACACACACTCTACTTACCCAGCTTGCTTGTGACTGGCTGGCTGGCTTCCAGCCACTAAGCCCACAGGGCATGACTGACAAAGGCTGTCCTGCAAAGAAAATAAGCAGTTTTCCTAAGCAAAATGCCTCTCTCTGTGACTCACCCCACCCCCCAAAGGATAATTGCTGGGCCTTTCCCTTGGTACCAGCTGGTAGCCAGACACCTAAGCTTTCTACCACTACCCTCCATGACGGAGTCCCCCCTCACTTTCGGAGCACCGCAAGGGCCTGACTGCCGGCTATCGCCGGCAGGCAGGCGAAAAAGTTTTGGCCCAAAGTCGACACCGTTCTCAAAAATCCAGACATATATTGGCCTGGAATGCCAGGGACATGCCTCCAGCTTGAACCTGCTACCTCAAAGTGTTCTCCATCACCGGTCTGGGGCTACAGCAGCTGAACTGTAGGGTCTCCCAAAACATTCTGTCCCAATATATGTCTGGATTTATGAAAACCGTGCTCACCTCGGCACAACCACCCTGACAGTTTTCCAAGAAATTACAGGGTATTTTTAGACAGATCAGCCACAGGCAGCCTGGCAACACACACTCTACTCACCCAGCTTGCTTGTGACTGGCTGGCTGGCTTCCAGCCACTAAGCCCACAGGGCATGACTGACAAAGGCTGTCCTGCAAAGAAAATAAGCAGTTTTCCTAAGCAAAATGCCTCTCTCTGTGACTCACCCCACCCCCCAAAGGATAATTGCTGGGCCTTTCCCTTGGTACCAGCTGGTAGCCAGACACCTAAGCTTTCTACCACTACCCTCCATGACGGAGTCCCCCCTCACTTTCGGAGCACCGCAAGGGCCTGACTGCCGGCTATCGCCGGCAGGCAGGCGAAAAAGTTTTGGCCCAAAGTCGACACCGTTCTCAAAAATCCAGACATATATTGGCCTGGAATGCCAGGGACATGCCTCCAGCTTGAACCTGCTACCTCAAAGTGTTCTCCATCACCGGTCTGGGGCTACAGCAGCTGAACTGTAGGGTCTCCCAAAACATTCTGTCCCAATATATGTCTGGATTTATGAAAACCGTGCTCACCTCGGCACAACCACCCTGACAGTTTTCCAAGAAATTACAGGGTATTTTTAGACAGATCAGCCACAGGCAGCCTGGCAACACACACTCTACTCACCCAGCTTGCTTGTGACTGGCTGGCTGGCTTCCAGCCACTAAGCCCACAGGGCATGACTGACAAAGGCTGTCCTGCAAAGAAAATAAGCAGTTTTCCTAAGCAAAATGCCTCTCTCTGTGACTCACCCCACCCCCCAAAGGATAATTGCTGGGCCTTTCCCTTGGTACCAGCTGGTAGCCAGACACCTAAGCTTTCTACCACTACCCTCCATGACGGAGTCCCCCCTCACTTTCGGAGCACCGCAAGGGCCTGACTGCCGGCTATCGCCGGCAGGCAGGCGAAAAAGTTTTGGCCCAAAGTCGACACCGTTCTCAAAAATCCAGACATATATTGGCCTGGAATGCCAGGGACATGCCTCCAGCTTGAACCTGCTACCTCAAAGTGTTCTCCATCACCGGTCTGGGGCTACAGCAGCTGAACTGTAGGGTCTCCCAAAACATTCTGTCCCAATATATGTCTGGATTTATGAAAACCGTGCTCACCTCGGCACAACCACCCTGACAGTTTTCCAAGAAATTACAGGGTATTTTTAGACAGATCAGCCACAGGCAGCCTGGCAACACACACTCTACTCACCCAGCTTGCTTGTGACTGGCTGGCTGGCTTCCAGCCACTAAGCCCACAGGGCATGACTGACAAAGGCTGTCCTGCAAAGAAAATAAGCAGTTTTCCTAAGCAAAATGCCTCTCTCTGTGACTCACCCCACCCCCCAAAGGATAATTGCTGGGCCTTTCCCTTGGTACCAGCTGGTAGCCAGACACCTAAGCTTTCTACCACTACCCTCCATGACGGAGTCCCCCCTCACTTTCGGAGCACCGCAAGGGCCTGACTGCCGGCTATCGCCGGCAGGCAGGCGAAAAAGTTTTGGCCCAAAGTCGACACCGTTCTCAAAAATCCAGACATATATTGGCCTGGAATGCCAGGGACATGCCTCCAGCTTGAACCTGCTACCTCAAAGTGTTCTCCATCACCGGTCTGGGGCTACAGCAGCTGAACTGTAGGGTCTCCCAAAACATTCTGTCCCAATATATGTCTGGATTTATGAAAACCGTGCTCACCTCGGCACAACCACCCTGACAGTTTTCCAAGAAATTACAGGGTATTTTTAGACAGATCAGCCACAGGCAGCCTGGCAACACACACTCTACTCACCCAGCTTGCTTGTGACTGGCTGGCTGGCTTCCAGCCACTAAGCCCACAGGGCATGACTGACAAAGGCTGTCCTGCAAAGAAAATAAGCAGTTTTCCTAAGCAAAATGCCTCTCTCTGTGACTCACCCCACCCCCCAAAGGATAATTGCTGGGCCTTTCCCTTGGTACCAGCTGGTAGCCAGACACCTAAGCTTTCTACCACTACCCTCCATGACGGAGTCCCCCCTCACTTTCGGAGCACCGCAAGGGCCTGACTGCCGGCTATCGCCGGCAGGCAGGCGAAAAAGTTTTGGCCCAAAGTCGACACCGTTCTCAAAAATCCAGACATATATTGGCCTGGAATGCCAGGGACATGCCTCCAGCTTGAACCTGCTACCTCAAAGTGTTCTCCATCACCGGTCTGGGGCTACAGCAGCTGAACTGTAGGGTCTCCCAAAACATTCTGTCCCAATATATGTCTGGATTTATGAAAACCGTGCTCACCTCGGCACAACCACCCTGACAGTTTTCCAAGAAATTACAGGGTATTTTTAGACAGATCAGCCACAGGCAGCCTGGCAACACACACTCTACTCACCCAGCTTGCTTGTGACTGGCTGGCTGGCTTCCAGCCACTAAGCCCACAGGGCATGACTGACAAAGGCTGTCCTGCAAAGAAAATAAGCAGTTTTCCTAAGCAAAATGCCTCTCTCTGTGACTCACCCCACCCCCCAAAGGATAATTGCTGGGCCTTTCCCTTGGTACCAGCTGGTAGCCAGACACCTAAGCTTTCTACCACTACCCTCCATGACGGAGTCCCCCCTCACTTTCGGAGCACCGCAAGGGCCTGACTGCCGGCTATCGCCGGCAGGCAGGCGAAAAAGTTTTGGCCCAAAGTCGACACCGTTCTCAAAAATCCAGACATATATTGGCCTGGAATGCCAGGGACATGCCTCCAGCTTGAACCTGCTACCTCAAAGTGTTCTCCATCACCGGTCTGGGGCTACAGCAGCTGAACTGTAGGGTCTCCCAAAACATTCTGTCCCAATATATGTCTGGATTTATGAAAACCGTGCTCACCTCGGCACAACCACCCTGACAGTTTTCCAAGAAATTACAGGGTATTTTTAGACAGATCAGCCACAGGCAGCCTGGCAACACACACTCTACTCACCCAGCTTGCTTGTGACTGGCTGGCTGGCTTCCAGCCACTAAGCCCACAGGGCATGACTGACAAAGGCTGTCCTGCAAAGAAAATAAGCAGTTTTCCTAAGCAAAATGCCTCTCTCTGTGACTCACCCCACCCCCCAAAGGATAATTGCTGGGCCTTTCCCTTGGTACCAGCTGGTAGCCAGACACCTAAGCTTTCTACCACTACCCTCCATGACGGAGTCCCCCCTCACTTTCGGAGCACCGCAAGGGCCTGACTGCCGGCTATCGCCGGCAGGCAGGCGAAAAAGTTTTGGCCCAAAGTCGACACCGTTCTCAAAAATCCAGACATATATTGGCCTGGAATGCCAGGGACATGCCTCCAGCTTGAACCTGCTACCTCAAAGTGTTCTCCATCACCGGTCTGGGGCTACAGCAGCTGAACTGTAGGGTCTCCCAAAACATTCTGTCCCAATATATGTCTGGATTTATGAAAACCGTGCTCACCTCGGCACAACCACCCTGACAGTTTTCCAAGAAATTACAGGGTATTTTTAGACAGATCAGCCACAGGCAGCCTGGCAACACACACTCTACTCACCCAGCTTGCTTGTGACTGGCTGGCTGGCTTCCAGCCACTAAGCCCACAGGGCATGACTGACAAAGGCTGTCCTGCAAAGAAAATAAGCAGTTTTCCTAAGCAAAATGCCTCTCTCTGTGACTCACCCCACCCCCCAAAGGATAATTGCTGGGCCTTTCCCTTGGTACCAGCTGGTAGCCAGACACCTAAGCTTTCTACCACTACCCTCCATGACGGAGTCCCCCCTCACTTTCGGAGCACCGCAAGGGCCTGACTGCCGGCTATCGCCGGCAGGCAGGCGAAAAAGTTTTGGCCCAAAGTCGACACCGTTCTCAAAAATCCAGACATATATTGGCCTGGAATGCCAGGGACATGCCTCCAGCTTGAACCTGCTACCTCAAAGTGTTCTCCATCACCGGTCTGGGGCTACAGCAGCTGAACTGTAGGGTCTCCCAAAACATTCTGTCCCAATATATGTCTGGATTTATGAAAACCGTGCTCACCTCGGCACAACCACCCTGACAGTTTTCCAAGAAATTACAGGGTATTTTTAGACAGATCAGCCACAGGCAGCCTGGCAACACACACTCTACTCACCCAGCTTGCTTGTGACTGGCTGGCTGGCTTCCAGCCACTAAGCCCACAGGGCATGACTGACAAAGGCTGTCCTGCAAAGAAAATAAGCAGTTTTCCTAAGCAAAATGCCTCTCTCTGTGACTCACCCCACCCCCCAAAGGATAATTGCTGGGCCTTTCCCTTGGTACCAGCTGGTAGCCAGACACCTAAGCTTTCTACCACTACCCTCCATGACGGAGTCCCCCCTCACTTTCGGAGCACCGCAAGGGCCTGACTGCCGGCTATCGCCGGCAGGCAGGCGAAAAAGTTTTGGCCCAAAGTCGACACCGTTCTCAAAAATCCAGACATATATTGGCCTGGAATGCCAGGGACATGCCTCCAGCTTGAACCTGCTACCTCAAAGTGTTCTCCATCACCGGTCTGGGGCTACAGCAGCTGAACTGTAGGGTCTCCCAAAACATTCTGTCCCAATATATGTCTGGATTTATGAAAACCGTGCTCACCTCGGCACAACCACCCTGACAGTTTTCCAAGAAATTACAG
>CAXHUQ010000325.1:5000-7500 GCA_964020085.1 Micromussa lordhowensis
GAAATGGGAAAACAGTATTTAACTTTGTATTAAAATAGAATTAAATGGTTGACACTACTGCCTGTGTGGGTCCAGTTGGAAACATACTGCAGGCAGTTAGTTTTCTGTTTCTTTAAGGGCCCACTCAGGAAATGCATTGGGAGGCTGACGTTCTGACAGTTCCTCTGCTTCTGTTCTGGTAACAATTCTTTCCTTTGCCCTCTTGGACAGCCTCTTCCTGTATGCTTTATCCAGCTTTTTCTTAATTTTTTTTCATTGCCCTACTTTCCCATGGGAGTTTCCTAACAGCATACTTGGCAACCTTGGGGTTGCCATTTTCGTCATCTTCATAACAGCTGTCCTCACTACTCGTGGCATCCATGACGAGAACCTCTGCTGCCTTTCCCTATTTGTGGTGATTAGGCCATTTGACCAGTTCAAGGGCAGATGTTCGCCTTGTTAATTTCTGAAAGTGTAAAAAGAAAGTATGAGTAGGTGATGTGTCAGAGTTTATTGACAATTGTATGCAGTGCAACACCGAATCTGTGATTTCATAAGACACTTTGGACCAGTGTTTATCTATATCAAATGGATTTAAGAGTTGTGTTTTCATCAAGGATCAACCTACACAAGGTCATTAATTATACCTTTGTCATTTTGTTGACTCGGATGAATTGTGATCAGTGAACTGTGGGCTCTTTTTTGATACACACCATAGCCTTTCGATTAACAACAAAGGATTTAACAAAGGCAATGGTGTGTATCAGAAAGCAAACAAGAGACTGTACTTTCTGTCATAGTTAAGCAAGAGGGTTAAAATCTTGATTTTTTTGTCCATTATTAGTACATGATTACCTCTCTTTGGCGGCCACTCTTGCGGGTCATCCTTTTATGCTCTTCATATTTTGCATTGTTTTTAAGTCGTCTGGTCTCATATAGGGATAGAAAATATCTTTGCAGAGCAGCTGTTTAAAAAAATAGTCAAGAGTAAGTTGACTAGTAAGCACATGCATCAGTTGATACAGTAAAAACCCGCGTGTAAGAACCTACTTTTTTAGAGTTTGGCAAAACAGGTTCTTATATTTTGGGGTACTTACTGGCATTTTAGGCTAAGTAGGTTCTTAATTAGGTTCTTAATTTTTACGGAGTAGAAAATAGTATAATATATGGTTTGTTCTTCATTATAAACTGTTATTTTATAGACCAAATGCTTATGAATGAATAAATGCATCATTTCTTATATAACAACAGTTTCACATTTAACATACATTGTGCATTTTTAGTTTCACTGTGCAAAAAAATTGATATGAAAGCGGAAAGCAGAAAGCAGGTTTCGCGTAGTTTGACCAGTGAGTTTTAATTACCCTGAACTTGCAAGCAATCAGAACTAAATAACTTTCATCTGACTTCAGTAAAATGGTGAACTTTGAGGAAAACTAGCAGGAAACCCAATAGATCCCTACAAATTTGAATTAATGGGGCATTTAGCACTTTTATTGAGGTCCCAGTAAGTCCCATGTTTTATTGACCCTTAATTAACCTCTTCTAAATATGGTTATCTTCCAAAAATGTCCTACCAGTGTACTAAAACCATTGGTGTGAATGCCCTGTACAGGTCCTTTATTTCTTCCATATTTCATGTACCTGTACTGAAGCGGTCATTTTTTTTTCCCAAAGGATAACCATAGCCCTTAATACCGGTTTGATTGTAAATTGCCTATGAATGGTAGTGTACATGTACCTTCCATTATGGCCCTTGTCCATGGACATCTTTCCTGCCCTCCATGCTCATGCAAAGCTTGGGCTATCACCCTCTCAATGATTCCAGCATTGTTCTCAGAGCTTACGCTAAAAGGATAAAAACACTGCTTTGTTTACTTTAATATTTCAATGTAAACATAATAAACAAAATACCACATACTTTGACACATACATGTACACATAATTGCTTTCCTTGTATACTGCACAGAATTCTTCACTCAAAGGATTTCTGATGTTCTAAAGGAAATCCTTTTTGATCGCAAAAAACACACCCGGACTTAAAAGGTGAAATGCAACATTGCATACAAAGAAATCCTCCCACTTTGCTCCGCAACTTACATTATTGAATAGGGATATGGTTTCAGTTTAGTGGATGTTACTTTCAGACTTAGTCTCAAATCTGCAAGAGACCCTCAAGGTCTAATTGTAACATTTTTTACTGGCTTTGTCAAAACATAAAATCTACAGATACTAAAAAAATACTAGCAGGTTGCCTTAGCTTACAACAGCTTTAAGGCTTAGTGGTACATGTAAGTCCATTACTGCATGCCCATAAAATTCTGAAAATAAGCCCTCCTGAATATAAGGTCCCCCAAATGCCTCCTACATATACAATAAGCTCTCGGCTGCATATGTATATTGTGGTGTATGTCTATATTTGGTAATTATATACTCTTCCAAATAAATAGCCCTTTGAAGAGGGTTGTGAAAAATCAAGTATAAGCTTAGGGCTTGTATCTGGAATGGTATAGTATTACTT
>CAXHUQ010000326.1:0-55000 GCA_964020085.1 Micromussa lordhowensis
TGTAATTTGTGTTAGTAATTAACTGTATAAAGTACGGTAACGTAAGCGTTCGTGTAATTAATTTGGTAATATTGTATGTATTGTAATATTGTTCATAATAAAAACAAATATGGTCAAAAACAAAACAAAACAAAAAAAAAAAACAAGTGACATGTTGCTAATACCAATAGGTGCCTGTAAGAAATCAATGCCCAAATTTAAAATTGCTCTACAAACTGCATTGGCTGTTAGTGCACCTCTTACACCACAAAGCAAATGCATCTGAAAATGTTCTCATTTTAAATCAGTTAAAATAACATTACACCACCAAAATTAAAAACATTTAAATTAAAACATCATACATGCAGTTTGTTAAGAGGTCTACCATACCACTGACAGCTATTGACAACTGTCATTACATGTATGCCCGATGTTCCAACAAATCATGAATCATAAATTTTGTTCCTCACTTTCTAGTGTTCAGTGCAATCATTTTGAAACTACTGAAACATAAATTGATGAACACTTCATTGCAAAAGCTTTAAACACAACAGCATAACTTCAATCCTATTGCCTGGTTGATCTTCCTAATGCAGTTTTTCATGAAAACAATATCTGCACTAAGATTTTCCATCATTGTGAAGCTCGTGTGAAGGAAAACAGTGATCCTAGGTTTGGCTACTTCCATTAACATCACACGAAGGGTGAACATTCTTTTGATTAGAAGTTGAAACATGTTATTCATTACTGCTCAGTGAAACCGTCTATGATTGTCACAGTGTCCAGACAATGATAAATTCCATTGTTGCCATCATCAGAGAGAGGGTCAATCCTATTTTGCAATTCCTGCAGTTGGTGATCTGTAAGCTGAATGTGTGACTCTGGCACAACAACATTGTTGTCAGTTTCAATGTCAGTCAATGGACCATCATAATCAATTCCATATGTCTGCCAATTTGTGGCAATTGGTTCCTCAGGAGCAGTGAGTAATCTAGTGTACCACATGGCCAAGGGTGTTTGGTGGCCTACTGTTCTAATACCGCGATGGTTCCACTGGCTTGTAAACTCGCATAGAGAGGCATTGATCCGAGGAAGATACACATATTGCAAAGCCAACAGGTGTAACTCATTAAAAGAGTCCAAAATTCCACTACTCTCAATGAAATCAAACAATTCCTTGTAAAGTGCTGAGCTGACTCTATTAACTTCAGCCTATAGCCTTTCAATCCGCTGATTGTGGACACTTCTACCAGCGATGAAACTTCCTCTGTCTGATCCCCGATTAATGATCATGTACCTTGCCACATCTACATTCTCCATACCCTGGTCACCACGAACCCTGGAAGGGAGTCCAAACTCTTGCACCCCATGCTCAAAATATTGAAGCACAGTACTTGCTTTGTTGTCTGTGCAACATTTCAGATATACTATGGCTCTGCTGTAGCCATCGATGCATCCATGGATGACGAATCTCCATGAGATTAGTTTATGGTTTGAATCAATGTGCCACAGATGATTTGGACCAGTCACATTGTAGGTTCTTCGACAGATCGCATACCGACGTCTCACAGCTCTACCTATACCATCTATCCTCTTCAAGCTTTCTCTGATTCTGAACCGTTGAACATTTATACCCCTACCTTTGAGACTGCCCCTAACATAGGTTTCCCCACTATATGGCGTTAAATCTAGGGTCTGCTGTATCTGGCTGTCTAATTCTTCATCCGTAATATCTGTGAAATTGTTTTCCACTCCAAACTCGATCCTTCTTCTGTATAGTGTTTGGTCAGAAATTCCAAGGCATGTTGCTATACTTCTCCAGTTCATTCCAGTCTCACGAAGTTGCTCGATCATTTCCTTTGTAATAATGTACGCCGGCCTTCCCCCTGTACTTGCAGAGAATGCCAATGGAGCGTTCTCCTTTGGACGAACGCTGGATGCGTGTAAAATGTCTGACGTCTTTCTCAACAACATAGCTAAAGACACTTCTAATACCTCAACAGCTCGCCTAGAGAGGAATTTTGTGACAGTGATATGGCGATAAGCATTCTTGTGTGTTCCTCAAGCTTCCTTGCACAGATTCTAATCCTACATGATCAGATGCGCGATAAACTGAAGCGGTTCTTTCAACAATACTCGTTAGAGAATCAATAAACTCTGTAAAGTCTTCGGCGCTCAGTTGCTCCGCCATTTTGAGGATGAGAGAAAATCCCGCCAAAATACTCTCCGCTGACCGGTTATGTCTCACCGGCTCAGAAAAACCAATCGATAATCTCGAGTAGTGATTTCTTTTTCTCACAGAACGATTTTTCGTTGTCAACAGTTAATATAAATCTCACATGGCAGTTTTTCATTCTCGATTCGTAACTATGATCTCGCATGACATTTTTAATTTCTCATACAGTAATTTTCTAATCTCACGTAGTGATTTTCCAATCTCACACGGTGATTTCTCAATCTCACACATCGATCACTGAGACTCGATAGGTGATTTTGAACTCAACCCACTTTTGTCATGCTTGGCTTGCCATAGACCCCTTCCGAAAATGATCGACATCTTTGTATGTGACATCTAAGTATAAGGCCGGCGATTCTTGCCAAAAAAGTCCGCAATACTCACAAAGAGCGAGGTCTTGTCCCCAGTTTCCACGGTCCACGCATGGAACGCCTGGGACCATGACCCCCTTTTGGCGAGGAAAACGGTTGCATTTAATGACTCGGACCCCCTGCGGGGCCCGAGTAATTATCATGAATTAATTCCCTAAGTGGTGTTACATTTTATCGTAAAATTCGCGAGTTTCGTAACTTTTGCAGTTTTCACAATTCTCGTAGCTTTCTCTGGGCTTCCCTGAAACCCTGGCAATAAATTTCATTGATTTTGTCACAGGTCTTACAAATTATCGTAAATTTCGCAGTTTTCGTAAATTTCGCAATTTTTGCAACCCTCGTAAATTTTGATGGGCCTTCCCTACAGCCCCTTGAATAATTTTGTTGATTTTGTAAGTGGTATTACATATTATCGTAAATTTCGCAGTTTTCGTAAATTTCGCTGTTTTCGCAATTCTCGTAGCCTTCTGTGGGCCTTCCCTGAAACCCTTGGAGTAAATTTCCTGGATTTCGTCACAGGTGTTGCAAATTATCGTAAATTTCGCAGTTTTCAAATAATTTCGTAATTTTCGCAATTCTCGTAAATTTCGAAGGGCCTTCCCTACAACCCTTTGAGTAAATTTTGTTGATTCTCTAAGTGCTAGTACATTATTATCATAAATTTCTCAGTTCTCGTAAATTTCGCTGTTTTCGCAATTTTCATAGCTTTCTCTGGGCCTTCCCTGAAACCCTTGCAATAAATTTCGTCACAGGTCTTGCAAATTATCGTAAATTTTGCAGTTTACAAATAATTTCGTAATTTTCGCAATTCTCGTAAATTTCGAAGGGCCTTCACTGCAACCCTTTGAATAAACTTTGTTGATTCTCTAAGTGCTAGTACATATTGTGGTAAATTTCGCAGTTCTCGTAACTTTCGCTGCTTTCGCAATTCTCATAGCTTTCTCTGGCCCTACCCTGAAACCCTCGCAATAAATTTCGTTGATTTCGTCACAGGTCTTGCAAATTATCGTAAATTTTGCAGTTTACAAATAATTTCGTAATTTCTGCAATTCTCGTAAATTTCGAAGGGCCTTCCCTGCAACCCTTTGAATAAATTTTGTTGATTCTCTAAGCGCTAGTACATATTATCGTAAATTTCGCAGTTCTCGTAAATTTCGCTGTTTTCGCAATTCTCATAGCTTTCTCTGGGCCTTTGCTAAAACCCTTGCAATACATTTCGTTGATTTCGTCACAGGTATTGCCAATTATCGTAAATTTTGCAGTTTTCGTAACTTTCGCAATTTTCACAATTCTCGTAAGTTTTGCAAGGCCTTCCGTGCAACGCACTAACTAAATTTTGTTGATTTGTCAGACAGACAATTTATCGTAATAATCACAGTTTTCGTAAATTTTGTAATTTTTCGCAATTTTCGTAACTTTCAAAGAGCCCTTTCCTACACCCAATGAATAAATATCGTTCACTTAGTCAATGGCATTGCAAATTATCGTAAAATTTCGCAGTTTTCGTAGCCGCGTTCAATCCTGGACATTACTTGTTTTTGTAGCCTACTTTTTGGAGGAGTTTCCCTTGGTGGCCCCTTTGCACACTCTCGGAAAGTGCACGACTTAGGTGTCCTGGCCAAATTTGCCATAGCTCGGCTTTACGGGCAGTTTTCGAGCCGCGCTTTGCAGCAAAATGTTGTGTTATGATTGCACTTTCAGTGCATTCTAATTAGGAGATGATGCGATTTTCGTCAGGGTGTTTTTGTAGCTTACATTTTTGAGGAGTTTTCCTTGCTGGCCACTTTGGAAAATCTCAGCAAATGAGCGACTGAGGTGTCTTTGCCAAATTTGGCATAGCTCGGCTTTACAGGCACTTTTGAAGCCGCGGTGTGCAGCAAAATGTTGTGCCATGATTGCACTTCAAAAGCATACTAATTAGGAGATGATGCGATTTTCGCCAGGGTGTTTTTGTAGCCTACCTTTTTGAGGAGTTTCCCTTGGTGGCCCCTTTGTAAAATCTCAGAACATGCGCGACTAAGGTGTCCTTGCAAAATTTGCCATAGCTCGGCTTCACGGGCACTTTTGGAGTCGCGGTGTGCAGCAAAATGTTGTGCTATGATTGCACTTGAAGTGCATTTTAATTAGGAGATGATGTAATTTGCGCCACGGTGTTTTTGTAGCCTACTTTTTTTAAGGAGTTTCCCTTGGTGGCCCCTTAGCAAAATCACCCTGGCTCAAAGCGCGCGACTTGGTGTCCTTGCCAATTTTGACATAGCTCGGCTTTACGGGCAGTTTTGGAGTCGCGGTTTGCAGCAAAATCTTGTGCTATGATTGCACTTTATGTCCATACTAATAAGGGGATGATGCAATTTGCGCCATGAAGTTTTTGTAGCCTACTTTTTTGAAGAGTTTCCCTTGGTGGCCCCTTTGTAAAATCTCAGAAAATGCGCGACTTAGGTGTCCTTTCCAAATTTGCCATAGCTCGGCTTTACGGGCACTTTTCGAGCCTGGGTTTGCAGCGAAATGTTGTGCTATGATTGCACTTCAATTGCATACTAATTAGGAGAGGATGCGATTTACGCCAGGATGTTTTTGTAGCCTACTTTTTTGAGGAGTTTCCCTTGGTAGCCCCTTTGCAGAATCTCAGAATCTCATTGCACTTTAAGTGCATACTAATAAGGAGATGATGCAATTTGTGCCTGGGTGTTTTTGTGGCCTACATTTTTGAGGAGTTTCTCTTGGTGGCCCCTTTGCAAAATCTCAGAAACTGCGCGACTTAATTGTCCTTGCCAAATTTGCCATAGCTCGGATTTACGGGGACTTTTTGAGCTGCAGTTTCCAGCAAAATGTTGCGCTATGATTGCACTTCAAGTGGATACTAATTACGAGATGATGCGATTTGCGCTAGGGTGTTTTTGTAGCCTACTTTTTTGAGGAGTTTCCACTAGTGGCCCCTTCCACTAATGCAAAATCTCAGAAAGTGCGTGACTTAGGTGTCCATGCGAAATTTGCCATAGCTCGGCTTTACGGGAACTTTTGACGCCGTGGTTTGCAGCAAAATGTTGTGCTATGATTGCACCTTAACTACATACTAATTAGGAGATGATGCTATTTCCGCCCTTGTGTTTTTGTAGAGTACATTTTTGAGGAGCTTCCCTTGGTTGCCCCTTTGCAAAATCTCAGAAAATGCCCGACTTAGGTGTCCTTGCCAAATTTGCCATAGCTCGGCTTTACGGGCACTTTGGGAGCCGCGGTTTGCAGCAAAATGTTGTGCTATGACTGCACTTCAAGAGCATACTAATAAGGAGATGATGCGATTTGCTCCAGGGTGATTATGTAGCCTACTCTTTTGAGGAGTTTCCCTTTGTGGCAAAATCTCAGAAAATGCGCGGCTTAGGTGTCCTTGCCAAATTTGCAATAGCTCGGCTTTACGGGCAGTTTTGGAGTCGCCATTTGCAGCGAAATCTTGTGCTATGTTTGCACTTCAAGTGCATGCTAATTAGGAGATGATGCAATTTGCGCCAGTTGGTTTTTGTAGCCTACCTTTTTGAAGAGTTTCCCTTCTCAGAAAATGCGCGACTTAGGTGTCCTTCCCAAATTTGCCATATCTCGGCTTTACGAGCACTTTTGGAGCCGCGGTCTGCAGCAAAATGTTGTGCTATGATTGCTCATCAAGTGTATATTCATTAAGAAATGATCCGATTTGCGCTAGGGTGTTTTTGAAGCCTACTTTTCTGTGGAGATTCTCTTTGTGGCCCCTTTGAAAAATCTCAGAAAATGCGCCACTTGGGTGTCCTTGCCAAATTTGCCATAGCTCGGCTTTACAGGCACTTTTGGAGCCGCGGTTTGCAGCAAAATGTTGTGCTAAAATTGCACTTCAAGCGCGTACTAGTTAGCAGATGATGCGATTTGTGCCAGGGTGTTTTTGTAGCGTATAGTTTTGAGGAGTTTTTCTTGGTGGCCACTTTGCAGAATATCAAAAAATGTGCGACTTAGGTGTCCTTGCCAAATTTGCCATAGCTCGGCTTTACGGGCACTTTTGGAGCCGTGGTTTGCAGCAAAATGTTGTGCTATGATTGCACTTCAAGTGCATTCTAATTAGGAGATGATGGCATTTGCACCAGGGTGTTTTTTGTGGCTTTCTTGTTGGAGGATCTTCTCTTGCGCGAGGGTGGTTTTTGTGGCCTTGTTTTTTGGAGGAGTTTTCCTTGGTCGCAACTTTGCAGAATTTCAGAAAATGCGCGATGAGGGTGTCCTTGCCAAATTTGCCATAGCTCGGCTTTGCGGGCACTTTGGGAGCCGCGGTTTGCAGGAAAATGTTGTGCTATGTTTGCACTTCAAGTGCATTTTAATTAGAAGATGATGGCATTTGCGCCAGGGTTTTCTTTATGGCCTTCTTTTTGGAGGAGTTTCCCTTGGTCGCAACTTTGCAGAATTTCAGGAAATGCCTGATGAGGGTGTCCTTGCCAAATTTACCATAGCTTTGATTTACGGGCACTTTGGGAGCCGCGGTTTGCAGCAAAATGTTGTGCTATGTTTGCACTTTAAGTGCATTCTAATTAGGAGATGATGGCATTTGCGCACAGGTGTTTTTTGTGGACTTCTTTTTGGAGGAATTTCCCTTGCTTTTTTTTGTCTTCTTTTTGGAGGAGTTTCCCTTCGGCGCAACTTTGCAGAATTTCAGAAAATGCGCTATGAGGGTGTCCTTGCCAAATTTGCCATAGCCCGGCTTTACGAGCACTTTGGGAGCCGCGGTTTGCAGCAAAATGTTACGCTGTGTTTGTACTTTAAGTGCCTTTTGATTAGGAGGTGATGGCATGTGCCCCAGGGTGTTTCTTGTGGCCTTCCTTTTGGAAGAGTTTCCCCTGGTCGCAACTTTGCAGAATTTCAGAAACCGGGCGATGAGGGTCTTTTTGCCAAATTTGCCATAGCTTGGCTTTACGGGCACTTTGGGAGCCGCGGTTTGCAGCAAAATGTTGTGTTGTGTTGGCAGTTCAAGTGCATCCTAATTAGGAGATGATGGCATTTGCGCCAGGGTGGTTTTTGTGGCCTTGTTTTTTGGAGGAGTTTTCCTTGGTCGCAACTTTGCAGAATTTCAGAAAATGAGCGATGAGGGTCTCCTTGCCAAATTTGCGAAAGCTCGGCTTCACGGGCACTTTGGAAGCCGCAGTTTGCAGCAAAATGTTGTGCGAGAATGGCACTTTAAGGAAATCCTACTTAGGACATGATGGCATTTGTGCCATGGTGCTTCTTCTGGCCTTCTTTTTGGAGGAGTTTCCCCTGGTCGCATCTGAGGGTCCCCTTGGCAAATTTGACATAGCTCGGGTTCACGGGCACTTTGGGAGCCGCGGTTTGCAACAAAATGTTGTGCAAGGTTGGCACTTCAAGGAAATTTAAATTACGAGATGATGGCATTCGCGCCAGGGTGTTTTTTCTGGCCTTCTTTTTGCAGGAGTTTCCCCTAGTCGCAACTTTGCAGAATTTCAGAAAACGCGCGATGAGGGTCTCCTTGCCAAATTTGCGAAAGCTCGGCTTCACGGGCAGTTTGGGAGCCGCGGTTTGCACCAAAATGTTGTGTGAGGTTGCCACTTGAACGAAATCGCAATTACGACATGATGGCATTCGCACCAGGGTGTTTTTATGGCCCTCTTTTTGCAGGAGTTTCCCCTGGTCGCAACTTTGCAGAATTTCAGAAAACGCGCGCTGAGGGTCCTCTTGGCAAATTTGACATAGCTCGGCTTCACGGGCACTTTGGGAGCCGCAGTTTGCAGCAAAATGTTGTGCGAGGTTGGCACTTGAAGACAATTGTAATTACGACATGATGGCATTCGCGCCAGGGTGTTTTTTGTGGCCTTCTTTTTGCAGGATTTTCTCCTGGTCGCAACTTTGCAGAAATTCAGAAAACGCTTGCTGAGGGTCCCCTTGGCAAATGTGACATAGCTCGGCTTCACGGGCACTTTGGGAGCCGCGGTTTACAACAAAATGTTGTGCGAACTTGGCGCTTTAAGGAAATTTAAATTAAGAGATGATGGCATTCGCGCCAGGGTTTTTTTTTGGCCTTCGTTTTGCAGGAGTTTCCCCTGGTCGCAACTTTGCAGAATTTCAGAAAACGCGCGCTGAGGGACCCCTTGGCAAATTTGACATAGCTCGGCTTCACGGGCACTTTGGGAGCCGCGGTTTGCAGCAAAATGTTGTGCGAGGTTTGCACTTTAAGGAAATCTTAATTAGGACATGATGGCCTTCGCGCCATGTTGTTTTTTCTGGCCTTCTTTTTGCAGGATTTTCTCTGGTCGCAACTTTGCAGAATTTCAGAAAACGCGCGCTGAGGGTCCTCTTGGCAAATTTGACATAGCTCGGCTTCACGGGCACTTTGGAAGCCGCAGTTTGCAGCAAAATGTTGTGCGAGGTAGGCACTTTAAGGAAATCCTACTTAGGACATGATGGCATTTGTGCCATGGTGCTTCTTCTGGCCTTCTTTTTGGAAGAATTTCCCCTGGTCGCATTTTTGCAGAATTTCAGAAAACGCGCTCTGAGGGTCCGCTTGGCAAATTTGACATAGCTCGGGTTCACGGGCACTTTGGGAGCCGCGGTTTGCAACAAAATGTTGTGCAAGGCTGGCACTTCAAGGAAATTTAAATTACGAGATGATGGCATTCGCGCCAGGGTGTTTTTTCTGGCCTTCTCTTTGCAGGAGTTTCCCCTAGTCGCAACTTTGCAGAATTTCAGAAAACGCGCGCTGAGGGACCCTTGCCAAATGTGACATAGCTCGGCTTCACAGGCACTTTAGGAGCCGCGGTTTGCCGCAAAATGTTGTGCGAGGTTGGCACTTTAAGGAAATGTTAATCAAGACATGATGGCATTCGCGCCAGGGTGTTTTTCCTGGTCTTCTTTTTGCAGGATTTTCTGCTGGTCGCAACTTTGCACAATTTCAGAAAACGCGCGCTGAGGGTCCACTTGGCAAATTTGACATAGCTCGGCTTCACGGGCACTTTGGGAGCCGCGGTTTCCAGCAAAATGTTGTGCAAGGTTGGTACTTGAAGGAAATCTTAATTAGGGCATGATGGCATTCGCGCCAGGGTGTTTTTTCTGGCCTTCTTTTTGCAAGAGTTTCCCATGGTCGCAACTTTGCAGAATTTCAGAAAAGGCGCGCTGAGGGTCCCCTTGGCAAATGTGACATAGCTCACCTTCACGGGCACTTTGGGAGCCGCGGTTTGCAGCAATATGTTGTGCGAGGTTGGCACTTGAAGAAAATCGTAATTACGACATGATGGCATTCGCGCCAGGGTGTTTTTTGTGGCCTTCTTTTTGCAGGATTTTCTCCTGGTCGCAACTTTCCAGAAATTCAGAAAACGCTTGCTGAGGGTCCCCTTGGCAAATGTGACATAGCTCGGCTTCACGGGCATTTTGGGAGCCGCGGTTTACAACAAAATGTTGTGCGAAGTTGGCACTTTAAGGAAATTTAAATAAAAAGATGATGGCATTCGCGCCAGGGCGTTTTTTTTCGCCTTCTTTTTGCAGGAGTTTCCCCTGGTCGCAACTTTGCACAATTTCGGAAAACGCTTGCTGAGGGTCCCCTTGGCAAATTTGACATAGCTCGGCTTCACAGGCACTTTGGGAGCCGCGGTTTTCAGCCAAATGTTGTGCGAGGTTCGCACTTCAAGGAAATCTTACTTAGAACATGATGGCCTTCGCGCCATGTTGTTTTTTCTGGCCTTCTTTTTGCAGGAGTTTCCCCTGGTCCCAACTTTGCAGAATTTCAGAAAACGCGCGCTGAGGGTCCTCTTGGCAAATTTGACATAGCTCGGCTTCACGGGCACTTTGGAAGCCGCAGTTTGCAACAAAATGTTGTGCGAGGTTGGCACTTTAAGGAAATCTTACTTAGGACATGATGGCATTTGTGCCATGGTGCTTCTTCTGGCTTTCTTTTTGCACGAGTTTCCCCTGGTCGCAACTTTGCAGAATTTCAGAAAACGCGCGCTAAGGGGTCCCCTTGGCAAATTTGACATAGCTCGGCTTCACGGGCAGTTTGGGAGCCGCGGTTTGCAGCAAAATGTTGTGCGAGGTTACCACTTGAAGAAAATCGCAATTACGACATGATGGCATTCGCGCCAGGGTTTTTTTTGTGGCCTTCTTTTTGCAGGAGTTTCCCCTAGTCGCAACTTTGCAGAATTTCAGAAAACGCGCGCTGAGGGTCCCCTTGGCAAATTTGACATAGCTCGGCTTCACGGCACTTTGGGAGCCGCTGTTTGCAGCAAAATGTTGTGCGAGGTTGGCACTTAAAGGAAATCCTAATTAGGACATGATGGCATTCGCGAGAGGGTGTTTTTTCTGGCCTTCTTTTTGCAGGATTTTCTCCTGGTCGCAACTTTGCAGAATTTCAGACAACGCGCGCTGAGGGTCCCCTTGGCAAATTTGACATAGCTCGGCTTCACGGGCACTTTGGGAGCCGCGGTTTGCAGCAAAATGTTGTGCGAGGTTGGCACTTGAGGAAAATCGTAATTACGACATGATGGCATTCGCGCCAGGGTGTTTTTTGTGGCCTTCTTTTTGCAGGATTTTCTCCTGGTCGCAACTTTGCAGAAATTCAGAAAACGCTTGCTGAGGGTCCCCTTGGCAAATGTGACATAGCTCGGCTTCACGGGCAATTTGGGAGCCGCGGTTTACAACAAAATGTTGTGCGAAGTTGGCACTTTAAGGAAATTTAAATTACGAGATGATGGCCTGGTCGCATCTTTGCAGAATTTCAGAAAACGCGCGCTGAGGGTCCCCTTGGCAAATTTGACATAGCTCGGGTTCAAGGGCACTTTGGGAGCCGCGGTTTGCAACAAAATGTTGTGCAAGGTTGGCACTTGAAGGAAATTTAAATTACGAGATGATGGCCTTCGCGCCATGTTGTTTTTTCTGGCCTTCTTTTTGCAGGAGTTTCCCCTGATCGCAACTTTGCAGAATTTCAGAAAAGGCGCACTAAGGGTCGTCCTTGGCAAATTTAACATAGCTCGCCTTCACGGGCAGTTTGGGAGCCGCAGTTTGCAGCAAAATGTTGTGCAAGGTTGGCACTTTAAGGACATCTTAATTAGGACATGATAGCATTCGTGCCAGGGTGTTTCTTCTGGTCTTCTTTTTGCAGGAGTTTCCCCTGGTCGCAAGTTTGCAGAATTTCAGAAAAGGCGCACTAAGGGTCGTCCTTGGCAAATTTGACATAGCTCGGCTTCACGGGCACTTTGGGAGCCGCGGTTTGCACCAAAATGTTGTGCGAGGTTGCCACTTGAAGGAAATCGCAATTACGACATTATGGCATTAGCGCCAGGGTGTTTTTGTGGCCCTACTTTTTGCAGGAGTTTCCCCTGGTCGCAACTTTGCAGAATTTCAGAAAACGCGCGCTGAATTTGACATTTGCCAAGGGGACCCTCAGCGCGCGTTTTCTGAAATTCTGCAAGGTTGCGAACAGGGAAAACTCCTGCAAAAAGAAGGCCAGAAAAAAACACCCTGGCGCGAATGCCATCATGTCGTACTTAAAATCTTCTTAAAGTGCAAACCATGCACAACATTTTGCTGCAAACTGCGGCTCCCAAAGTGCCCGTGAAGCCGAGCTATGTCAATTTTTCTCCTGGTCGCAACTTTGCAGAATTTCAGAAAACGCTCGCTGAGGGTCCCCTTGGCAAATTTGACATAGCTCGGGTTCAAGGGCACTTTGGGAGCCGCGAGTTGCAACAAAATGTTGTGCAAGGTTGGCACTTCAAGGAAATTTAAATTACGAGATGATGGCCTTCGCGCCATGTTGTTTTTTCTGGCCTTTTTTTTGCAGTAGTTACCCCTGGTCCCAACTTTGCAGAATTTCAGAAAACGCGCGCTGGGGGTCTCCTCTGCAAATTTGACATAGCTCGGCTTCACGGGCACTTTGGGAGCCGCAGTTTGCAGCAAAATGTTGTGCGAGGTTGGCAGTTTAAGGAAATCTTAATTAGGACATGATGGCATTCGTGCCAGGGTGTTTCTTCTGGTCTTCTTTTTGCAGGAGTTTCCCCTAGTCGCAACTTTGCAGAATTTCAGAAAACGCGCGCTGAGGGTCCCCTTGGCAAATTTGACATAGCTCGGCTTCACGGGCAGTTTGGGAGCCGCGGTTTGCAGCAAAATGTTGTGCGAGGTTGCCACTTGAAGGAAATCGCAGTTACGACATGATGGCATTCGCGCCAGGGTGTTTGTTGTGGCCTTCTTTTTGCAGGAGTTTCCCCTGGTCGCAACTTTGCAGAATTTTAGAAAACGCGCGCTGAGAGTCCCCTTGGCAAATTTGACATAGCTCGGCTTCACGGGCACTTTGGGAGCCGCGGTTTGCAGCAAAATGTTGTGCGAGGCTCGCACTTTAAGGATATTTTAAATAAGACATGATGGCGATCGCGCCATGTTGTTTTTTCTGGCCCTCTTTTTGCAAGACTTTCCCCTTGTCGCAACTTTGCAGAATTTCAGAAAACGCGCGCTGAGGGTCCTCTTGGCAAATTTGACATAGCTCGGCTTCACGGGCACTTTGAAAGCCGCAGTTTGCAGCAAAATGTTGTGCGAGGTTCGCACTTTAAGGAAATCTTAATTAGAACATGATGGCATTCGTGCCAGGGTGTTTCTTTTGATCTTCTTTTTGCAGGAGTTTCCCCTGGTCGCAACTTTGCAGAATTTCAGAAAAGGCGCGCTGAGGGTCCCCTTGGCAAATTTGACATAGCTCGGCTTCACGGGCAGTTTGGGAGCCGCGGTTTGCAGGAAAATGTTGTGCGAGGTTGCCACTTGAAGGAAATCGCAATTGCGACATGATGGCATTCGCGCGAGGGTGTTTTTTGTGGCCTTCTTTTTGCAGGAGTTTCCCCTGGTCGCAACTTTGCAGAATTTCAGAAAACGCGCGCTGAGGGTCCCCTTGGCAAATTTGACATAGCTCGGGCTCAAGGGCACTTTGGGAGCCGCGGTTTGCAACAAAATATTGTGCAAGGTTGGCACTTCAAGGAAATTTAAATTACGAGATGATGGCTATCGCGCCATGTTGTTTTTTCTGGCCTTCTTTTTGCAGGAGTTTCCCCTGATCGCAACTTTGCAGAATTTCAGAAAACGCGCGCTGAGGGTCCTCTTGGCAAATTTGACATAGCTCGGCTTTACGGGCACTTTGGGAGCCGCGGTTTGCAGCAAAATGTTGTGCGAGATTGGCACTTTAAGGAAATCTTTATTAGGACAGGATGGCATTTGTGCCAGGGTGTTTCTTCTGCCCTTCTTTTTGCAGGATTTTCCCCTGGTCGCAACTTTGCAGAATTTCAGAAAAGGCGCGCTGAGGGTCCCCTTGGCAAATTTGACATAGCTCGGCTTCACGGGCACTTTGGGAGCCACGGTTTGCAGCAAAATGTTGTGCGAGGTTGGCACTTCAAAGAAATTGTAATTAGGACATGATGGCATTCGCGCCAGCTTGTTTTTTCTGGCCTTATTTTTGCAGGAGTTTTCCCTGGTCGCAACTTTGCAGAATTTCAGAAAACGCGCGCTGAGGGTCCCCTTGGCAAATTTGACATAGCTCGGCTTCACGGGCACTTTGGGAGCCGCGGTTTGAAGCAAAATGTTGTGCGAGGTTGGCACTTCAAAGAAATTGTAATTAGGACATGATGGCATTCGCGCCAGCTTGTTTTTTCTGGCCTTATTTTTGCAGGAGTTTTCCCTGGTCGCAACTTTGCAGAATTTCAGAAAACGCGCGCTGAGGGTCCCCTTGGCAAATTTGACATAGCTCGGCTTCACGGGCACTTTGGGAGCCGCGGTTTGAAGCAAAATGTTGTGCGAGGTTGGCACTTCAAAGAAATTGTAATTAGGACATGATGGCATTCGCGCCAGGGGGTTTTTTCTGGGCTTCTTTTTGCAGGGGTTTCCCCTGGTCGCAACTTTGCAGAATTTCAGAAAACGCGCGCTGAGGGTCCCCTTGGCAAATTTGACATAGCTCGGCTTCACGGGCACTTTGGGAGCCGCGGTTTGCAGCAAAATGTTGTGCATGGTTTGCACTTTAAGAAGATTTTAAGTACGACATGATGGCAGTCGCGCCAGGGTTTTTTTTTCTGGCCTTCTTTTTGCAGGAGTTTTCCCTGTTCGCAACCTTGCAGAATTTCAGAAAACGCGCGCTGAGGTTTCCCTTGGCAAATTTGACATATTTCGGCTTCACTGGCACTTGGGGAACCGAGGCTTGCAGCAAAATGGTGTGCGAGGTTGGCGCTTCAAGGATATCTTAAGTAGGACATGATGGCATTCGCGCCAGGGTGTTTTTTCTGGCCTTCTTTTTGCAGGAGTTTCCCCTGGTCGCAACTTTGCAGAATTTCTGAAAACGCGCGCTGAGGTACCCTTGGCAAATGTGACATAGCTCGGCTTCACGGGCACTTTAGGAGCCGCGGTTTGCCGCAAAATGTTGTGCAAGGTTGGCACTTTAAGGAAATCCTAATCAAGACATGATGGCATTCACGCGAGGGTGTTTTTCCTGGCCTTCTTTTTGCAGGATTTTCTCCTGGTCGCAACTTTGCAGAATTTTAGAAAACGCGCGCTGAGGGTCCCCTTGGCAAAGTTGACATAGCTCGGCTTCACGGGCACTTTGGGAGCCGCGGTTTGAAGCAAAATGTTGTGCGAGGTTGGCACTTCAAAGAAATTGTAATTAGGACATGATGGCATTCGCGCCAGGGTGTTTTTTCTGGGCTTCTTTTTGCAGGAGTTTCCCCTGGTCGCAACTTTGCAGAATTTCAGAAAACGCGCGCTGAGGGTCCCCTTGGCAAATTTGACATAGCTCGGCTTCACGGGCACTTTGGGAGCCGCGGTTTGCAGCAAAATGTTGTGCATGGTTTGCACTTTAAGAAAATTTTAAGTATGACATGATGGCATTCGCGCCAGGGTGATTTTTTCTGGTCTTCTTTTTGCAGGAGTTTTCCCTGTTCGCAACCTTGCAGAATTTCAGAAAACGCGCGCTGAGGTTCCCCTTGGCAAATTTGACATAGCTCGGCTTCACTGGCACTTGGGGAACCGCGGCTTGCAGCAAAATGGTGTGCGAGGTTGGCGCTTCAAGGATATCTTAATTAGGACATGATGGCATTCGCGCCAGGGTGTTTTTTCTGGCCTTCTTTTTGCAGGAGTTTCCCCTGGTCGCAACTTTGCAGAATTTCTGAAAACGCGCGCTGAGGTACCCTTGGCAAATGTGACATAGCTCGGCTTCACGGGCACTTTGGGAGCCGCAGTTTTCAGCAAAATGTTGTGCGAGGTTGGCACTTGAAGGAAATGTTAGTTAAGACATAATGGCATTCGCGCCATGGTGTTTCTTCTGGCCTTCTTTTTGCAGGATTCTCCCCTGGTCGCAACTTTGCAGAATTTCAGAAAACGCGCGCTGAGGGTCCCCTTGGCAAATGTGACATAGCTTGGCTTCACGAGCACTTTGGGAGCCGCAGTTTGTAGCAAAATGGTGCGCGTGGTTAACACTTTAAGGAAGTCATAATTAGGACATGATGGCATTTGTGCCAGGGTGTTTCTTCTGGCCTTCTTTTTGCAGGATTTTCCCCTGCTCGCAACTTTGCAGAATTTCACAAAACGCGCGCTGAGGGTCCCCTTGGCAAATGTGACATAGCTCGGCTTCACGGGCACTTTGGGAGCCGCGGTTTGCAGCAAAATGTTGTGCGAGGTTGGCACTTGAAGGAAAGCCTAATTAGGACATGATTGCATTCGCGCCGGGGGTTTTTTTTTGGCCTTCTTTTTGCAGGATTTTCTCCTGGTCGCAACTTTGCAGAATTTCAGAAAACGCGCGCTGAGGTTCCCCTTGGCAAATTTGACATAGCTCGGCTTCACTGGCACTTGGGGAACCGCGGCTTGCAGCAAAATGGTGTGCGAGGTTGGCGCTTCAAGGATATCTTAATTAGGACATGATGGCATTCGCGCCAGGGTGTTTTTTCTGGCCTTCTTTTTGCAGGAGTTTCCCCTGGTCGCAACTTTGCAGAATTTCAGAAAACGCGCGCTGAGGGTCTCCTTGGCAAATTTGACATAGCTCGGCTTCACGGGCACTTTGGGAGCCGCGGTTTGAAGCAAAATGTTGTGCGAGGTTGGCACTTCAAAGAAATTGTAATTAAGACATGATGGCATTCGCGCCAGCTTGTTTTTTCTGGCCTTATTTTTGCAGGAGTTTTCCCTGGTCGCAACTTTGCAGAATTTCAGAAAACGCGCGCTGAGGGTCCCCTTGGCAAATTTGACATAGCTCGGCTTCACGGGCACTTTGGGAGCCGCGGTTTGAAGCAAAATGTTGTGCGAGGTTGGCACTTCAAAGAAATTGTAATTAGGACATGATGGCATTCGCGCCAGGGTGTTTTTTCTGGGCTTTTTTTTGCAGGAGTTTCCCCTGGTCGCAACTTTGCAGAATTTCAGAAAACGCGCGCTGAGGGTCCCCTTGGCAAATTTGACATAGCTCGGCTTCACGGGCACTTTGGGAGCCGCGGTTTGCAGCAAAATGTTGTGCATGGTTTGCACTTTAAGAAGATTTTAAGTACGACATGATGGCAGTCGCGCCAGGGTTTTTTTTTCTGGCCTTCTTTTTGCAGGAGTTTTCCCTGTTCGCAACCTTGCAGAATTTCAGAAAACGCGCGCTGAGGTTCCCCTTGGCAAATTTGACATAGCTCGGCTTCACTGGCACTTGGGGAACCGCGGCTTGCAGCAAAATGGTGTGCGAGGTTGGCGCTTCAAGGATATCTTAATTAGGACATGATGGCATTCGCGCCAGGGTGTTTTTTCTGGCCTTCTTTTTGCAGGAGTTTCCCCTGGTCGCAACTTTGCAGAATTTCTGAAAACGCGCGCTGAGGTACCCTTGGCAAATGTGACATAGCTCGGCTTCACGGGCACTTTAGGAGCCGCGGTTTGCCGCAAAATGTTGTGCAAGGTTGGCACTTTGAGGAAATCCTAATCAAGACATGATGGCATTCACGCGAGGGTGTTTTTCCTGGCCTTCTTTTTGCAGGATTTTCTCCTGGTCGCAACTTTGCAGAATTTCAGAAAACGCGCGCTGAGGGTCCCCTTGGCAAAGTTGACATAGCTCGGCTTCACGGGCACTTTGGGAGCCGCGGTTTGAAGCAAAATGTTGTGCGAGGTTGGCACTTCAAAGAAATTGTAATTAGGACATGATGGCATTCGCGCCAGGGTGTTTTTTCTGGGCTTCTTTTTGCAGGAGTTTCCCCTGGTCGCAACTTTGCAGAATTTCAGAAAACGCGCGCTGAGGGTCCCCTTGGCAAATTTGACATAGCTCGGCTTCACGGGCACTTTGGGAGCCGCGGTTTGCAGCAAAATGTTGTGCATGGTTTGCACTTTAAGAAAATTTTAAGTATGACATGATGGCATTCGCGTCAGGGTGATTTTTTCTGGTCTTCTTTTTGCAGGAGTTTTCCCTGTTCGCAACCTTGCAGAATTTCAGAAAACGCGCGCTGAGGTTCCCCTTGGCAAATTTGACATAGCTCGGCTTCACTGGCACTTGGGGAACCGCGGCTTGCAGCAAAATGGTGTGCGAGGTTGGCGCTTCAAGGATATCTTAATTAGGACATGATGGCATTCGCGCCAGGGTGTTTTTTCTGGCCTTCTTTTTGCAGGAGTTTCCCCTGGTCGCAACTTTGCAGAATTTCTGAAAACGCGCGCTGAGGTACCCTTGGCAAATGTGACATAGCTCGGCTTCACGGGCACTTTGGGAGCCGCAGTTTTCAGCAAAATGTTGTGCGAGGTTGGCACTTGAAGGAAATGTTAGTTAAGACATGATGGCATTCGCGCCATGGTGTTTTTTCTTGCCTTCTTTTTGCAGGAGTTTCCCCTGGTCTCAACTTTGCAGACTTTCAGAAAATGCGCGCTGGGGGTCCCCTTGGCAAATTTGACATAGCTCGGCTTCACGGGCACTTTGGGAGCCGCGGTTTGAAGCAAAATGTTGTGCGAGGTTGGCACTTCAAAGAAATTGTAATTAGGACATGATGGCATTCGCGCCAGGGTGTTTTTTTGGTCTTCTTTTTGCAGGAGTTTGCCCTGGTTCCAACTTTGCAGAATTTTTGAAAACGCGCGCAGGGGGATCCCTTGGCAAATTTGACATAGCTCGGGCCCACGGACACTGTGAGAGGCGCGGTTTGAAGCAAAATGTTGTGCTAGGTTAGCACTTGAAGGAAATTGTAAATACTACCTGATGGCATTCGCGCCAGGGTTTTTTTTTCGCCTTCTTTTTGCAGGAGTTTGCCCTGGTCCCAACTTTGCAGAATTTCTGATTACGCGCACTGGGGGTCCCCTTGGAACATTTGACATAGCTCGGCTTCACGGGCACTTTGGGAGGCGCGGTTTGCAGCAAAATGTTGTTCTAGGTTGGCACTTTAAGGAAATTTTAGTTAGGACATGATGGCATTGGCGCCAGGTTGTTTTTTTTTGGCCTTCTTTTTGCAGGAGTTTGCCCTATTCCCAACTTTGCAGAATTTGAGAAAACGCGCGCTGGGGGTCCCCTTGGCAAATTTGACATAGCTGGGCTTCACGGGCACTTTGGGAGGCGTGGTTTGTAGCAAAATGTTGTGCTAGGTCGGCACTTCAAGGAAATCGTAATTAGGATATGATGGCATTCACGCCCGGGTGCTTTTTCTAGCCTTCTTTTTGCAGGCGTTTGCCCTGGTCCCAAATTTGCAGAATTTCAGAAATCCCGCTCTGGGGGTCCCCTTGGCAAATTTGACCTGGCTCGGCTTCACGGGCACTTTGGGAGGCGCGGTTTGCAGCAAAATGTTGTGCTAGGTTGGCACTTGAAGGAAATTCCTGTTAAGACATGATGTCATTCGCGCCAGGGTGTTTTTTCTGGCCTTATTTTTGCAGGAGTTTGCCTTGGTCTTAACTTTGCAGAATTTCAGAAAACGCGCGCTGGGGATCCCCTTGGCAAATTTGACATAGCTCGGCTTCACGGGTACTTTGGGAGGCGCGGTTTGCAGCAAAATGTTCTGCTAGGTTGGCACTTCAAGGAAAGGTCAGTTAGAACATGATGGCATTCGCGCCAGGGTGTTTTTTCTGGCCTTCTTTTTGCAGGAGTTTCCTATGGTCCCAACTTTGCAGAATTTCAGAAAACGCGCGCTGGGGGTCCCCTTGGCAAATTTGACATAGCTCGGCTCCAGGGGCACTTTGGGAGGCGCGGTTTGCTGCGAAATGTTGTGCTTGGTTGGCACTTTCAGGAAATGGTAGTTATGACATGATGGCATGTTCGGTAGTGTGTTTTTTCTGGCCTTCTTTTTGCAGGAGTTTGCGCTGGTCCTAACTTTGCAGAATTTCAGAAAACGCGTGCTGGGGGTCCCCTTGGCAAATTTGACATAGCTCGGCTTCACCGGCACTTTGGGAGGCGCAGTTTGCAGCAAAATGTTGTGCTAGGTTTGCACTTTAACAAAATTGTAATCAATACATAATGGAATTCGCGCCAGGGTGTTTTTTCTGGCCTTCTTATTCCAGGAGTTTGCCCTGTTCCCAACTTTGCAGAATTTTAGAAAACGCGCGCTGGGGTTCCCCTAGGCAAATTTGACATAGCTCGGCTTCACGGGCACTTTGGGAGGCGCGGTTTGCAGCAAAATGTTGTGCTAGGTCTGCACTTCAAGGAAATTCTAGTCAATACATGATGGGATTCGCGCCAGGGTGTTTTTTTTTTGGCCTTCTTTTTGCAGTAGTTTGCCCTTGTCCCAACTTTGCAGAATTTCTAAAAACGCGCGCTGGGGGTCCCCTTGGCTAATTTGACATAGCTCGGCTTCACGGGCACTTTGGGAGCCGCGGTTTGAAGCAAAATGTTGTGCGAGGTTGGCACTTCAAAGAAATTGTAATTAGGACATGATGGCATTCGCGCCAGCTTGTTTTTTCTGGCCTTCTTTTTGCAGGAGTTTCCCCTGGTCGCAACTTTGCAGAATTTCTGAAAACGCGCGCTGAGGTACCCTTGGCAAATGTGACATAGCTCGGCGTCACGGGCACTTTAGGAGCCGCGGTTTGCCGCAAAATGTTGTGCGAGGTTGGCACTTTAAGGAAATCCTAATCAAGACATGATGGCATTCACGCGAGGGTGTTTTTCCTGGCCTTCTTTTTGCAGGATTTTCTCCTGGTCGCAACTTTGCAGAATTTCAGAAAACGCGCGCTGAGGGTCCCCTTGGCAAAGTTGACATAGCTCGGCTTCACGGGCACTTTGGGAGCCGCGGTTTGAAGCAAAATGTTGTGCGAGGTTGGCACTTCAAAGAAATTGTAATTAGGACATGATGGCATTCGCGCCAGGGTGTTTTTTCTGGGCTTCTTTTTGCAGGAGTTTCCCCTGGTCGCAACTTTGCAGAATTTCAGAAAACGCGCGCTGAGGGTCCCCCTGGCAAATTTGACATAGCTCGGCTTCACGGGCACTTTGGGAGGCGCAGTTTGCAGCAAAATGTTGTGCTAGGTCTGCACTTGAAGGAAATTTTAGTTAGGACATGATGGCATTCGCGCTAGGGTAATTTTTCTGGCCTTCTTTTTACAGCAGTTTGCCCTGGTCCCAGCTTTGCAGAATTTCAGAAAACGCGCGCCTGGGGTACCCTTGGAAAATTTGAGATAGCTCGGTTTCCCGGGCACTTTGGGAGGCGCCGTTTGCAGCAAAATGTTGTGCTAGCCTGGCACTTGGAGGAAATTCTAGTTACGACATGATGGCATTCACGCCTGGGTGTTTTTTTCTGGCCTTCTTTTTGCAGCAGTTTGCCCTGGTCCTAACTTTGCAGAATTTCAGAAAACTTGCGCTGGGGGTCCCCTTGGCAAATTTGACATAGCTCGGCTTCACGTGCTCTTTGGGAGGCGCGGTTTGCAGCAAAATGTTGTGCTAGGTTGGCACTTTAAGGAAATTTTAGTTAAGACATGATGGCATTCGCGCCATGGTGTTTTTTTTGTCTTCTTTTTCCAGGAGTTTGCTGTGGCTCCAACTTTGCAGAATTTTTGAAAACGCGCGCTGGGGGTCCCCTTGGCAAATTTGACATAGCTCGGCCTCACGGACACTTTGGGAGGCGCGGTCTGAAGCAAAATGTTGTGCTAGGTTAGCACTTTAAGTAAGTTTTAATTAGGACATGATGGCATTCGCGTCAAGGTGTTTTTTCTGGCCTTCTTTTTGCACGAGTTTGCCCTGGTCCCAACTTTGCAGAATTTCAGAAAACGTGCGCTGGGGGTCCCCTGGCAAATTTGACATAGCTCAGCCTTACGGGCACTTTGGGAGGCGCGGTTTGCAGCAAAATGTTGTGCTAGGTTGGCACTTGAAGGAAATCTTAGTTAGGACATGATGGCATTCACGCCTGGGTGTTTTTTTCTGGCCTTCTTTCTGCAGGAGTTTGGCCTGCTCCCAACTTTGCAGAATTTCAGAAAACGCGCGCTGTGGGTCCCCTTGGCAAACTTGACATAGCTCGGCTTCACGGGCACTTTGGGAGGCGCGGTTTGCAGCAAAATGTTTTGCTAGGTTCGCCCTTCAAGGAAATCTTAAATACGACATGATGACATTGGCACCAGGGTTTTTTTTCTTGCCTTCTTTTTGCAGGAGTTTCCCCTGGTCCCAACTTTGCAGAATTTCAGAAAACGCGCGCTGGGGGTCCCCTTGGCAAATTTGACATAGCTCGGCTTCACGGGCACTTTGGGAGGCGCGGTTTGCAGCAAAATGTTTTAATAGGTTGGCACTTCAAAGAAAGTTTAGTTAGGACATGATGGCATTGGCGCCAGGGTGTTTTTTCTGGCCTTCTTTTTGCAGTAGTTTTCCCTGGTCCCAACTTTGCAGAATTTCAGAAAACGCGCGCTGGGGGTCCCCTTGGAAAATTTGACATAGCTGGGCTTCACGGGCACTTTAAGAGGCGCGGTTTGCAGCAAAATGTTCTGCTAGGTTGCACTTCAAGGAAATCCTAGTTAGGACATGATAGCATTGGCGCCAGGGTGCTTTTTCTGGCCTTCTTTTTGCAGGAGTTTCCCCTGGTCCAAACTTTGCAGAATTTCAGAAAACGCGTGCTGGGGGTCCTCTTGGCAAATTTGACATAGCTCGGCTTCACGGGCACTTTAAGAGGCGCGGTTTGCAGCAAAATCTTGTGCTAGGTTGGCACTTCAAAGAAATCTTAGTTAGGACATGATGGCATTGGCGCCAGGGTGTTTTTCTGGCTTTCTTTTTGCAGGAGTTTCCCCTGCTCCCAACTTGGCAGAATTTCAGAAAACGCGCGCTGGGGGTCCCCTTGGCAAATTTGACATAGCTCGGCTTCACGGGCACTTTGGGAGGCGCGGTTTGCTGCGAATTGTTCTGCTAGGTTGGCACTTGAAAGAAATTGTAGATAGGACATGATGGCATTGGCGCCAGGGTGTTTTTTCTGGCCTTCTTTTTGCAGTAGTTTTCGCTGGTCCCAACTTTGGAGAATTTCAGAAAACGCGCGCTGGGGGTCCTGTTGGCAAATTTAACATAGCTCGGCTTCACGGGCACTTTAAGAGGCGCGGTTTGCATCAAAATGTTCTGCTAGGTTGGCACTTCAAGGAAATTGTAGTTAGGACATGATGGCATTGTCGCCAGGGTGGTTTTCTGGCCTTCTTTTTGCAGTAGTTTGCCCTGGTCCCAACTTTGCAGAATTTCAGAAAACGCGCGCTGGGGGTCCCCTTGGAAAATTTGACATAGCTGGGCTTCACGGGCACTTTAAGAGGCGCGGTTTGCAGCAAAATGTTCTGCTAGGTTGCACTTCAAGGAAATCCTAGTTAGGACATGATAGCATTGGCGCCAGGGTGCTTTTTCTGGCCTTCTTTTTGCAGGAGTTTCCCCTGGTCCAAACTTTGCAGAATTTCAGAAAACGCGTGCTGGGGGTCCTCTTGGCAAATTTGACATAGCTCGGCTTCACGGGCACTTTAAGAGGCGCGGTTTGCAGCAAAATCTTGTGCTAGGTTGGCACTTCAAAGAAATCCTAGTTAGGACATGATGGCATTGGCGCCAGGGTGTTTTTCTGGCTTTCTTTTTGCAGGAGTTTCCCCTGCTCCCAACTTGGCAGAATTTCAGAAAACGCGCGCTGGGGGTCCCCTTGGCAAATTTGACATAGCTCGGCTTCACGGGCACTTTGGGAGGCGCGGTTTGCTGCGAATTGTTCTGCTAGGTTGGCACTTGAAAGAAATTGTAGATAGGACATGATGGCATTGGCGCCAGGGTGTTTTTTCTGGCCTTCTTTTTGCAGTAGTTTTCGCTGGTCCCAACTTTGGAGAATTTAAGAAAACGCGCGCTGGGGGTCCTGTTGGCAAATTTAACATAGCTCGGCTTCACGGGCACTTTAAGAGGCGCGGTTTGCATCAAAATGTTCTGCTAGGTTGGCACTTCAAGGAAATTGTAGTTAGGACATGATGGCATTGTCGCCAGGGTGTTTTTTCTGGCCTTCTTTTTGCAGTAGTTTGCCCTGGTCCCAACTTTGCAGAATTTCAGAAAACGCGCGCTGGGGGTCCCCTTGGCAAATTTGACATAGCTCGGCTTCACGAGCACTTTTGGAGGCGCGGTTTGCAGCAAAATGTTTTGCTGGGTTTACACTTGAAGGAAATTTTAGTTAGGACATGAAGGCATTGGCGCCAGGGTGTTTTTTCTGGCCTTCTTTTGCAGAAGTTTTCTCTGGTCCCAACTTTGCAGAATTTCAGAAAACGCGCGCTGGGGGTCCCCTTGGCAAATTTGACATAGCTTGGCTTCACGGGCACTTTGGGAGGCGCGGTTTGCAGCAAAACGTTCTGCTAGGTTGGCACTTTAAGAAAATTGTAGTTAAAACATGATGGCTTTGGCGCCAGGGTAATTTTTCTGGCCTTCTTTTTGCAGTAGTTTTCCCTGGTCCCAACTTTGCAGAATTTCAGAAAACGCGCGCTAGGGGTCCCCTTGGCAAATTTGACATAGCTCGGCTTCACGGGCACTTTAAGAGGCGCGGTTTGCAGCAAAATGTTGTGCTAGTTTGGCACTTTAAGGAAATTGAGGTTACGACATGATGGCATTGGCGCCAGCGTTTTTTTGCTGGCCTTGTTTTGCAGGAGTTTCCCCTGGTCCCAACTTTGCAGAATTTCAGAAAACGCGCGCTGGGGGTCCCCTTGGCAAATTTGACATAGCTCGGCTTCACGGGCACTTTAAGAGGCGCGGTTTGCAGCAAAATGTTCTGCTAGGTTGGCTCTTGAAAAAAATTTTACTTGGGACATGATGGCATTGGCGTCAGGGTGTTTTTTCTGGCCTTCTTTTTCCAGGAGTTTTCCCTGGTCCCAATATTGCAGAATTTCAGAAAACGCGCGCTGGGGGTCCCCTTGGCAAATTTGACATAGCTCGGCTTCACGGGCACTTTAAGAGGCGCGGTTTCAAGCAAAATGTTCTGCTAGGTTGGCACTTCAAGGAAATGCTGGTTAGGACATTATGGCGTTGGCGTCGGGGTGTTTCTTCTGGCCTTCTTTTTGCAGAAGTTTCCCCTAGTCCCAATATTGCAGAATTTCAGAAAACGCGCGCTGGGGGTCCCCTTGGCAAATTTGACATAGCTCGGCTTCACGGGCACTTTAAGAGGCGCGGTTTGCAGCAAAATGTTCTGTTAGGTTGGCACTTCAAGGAAATCCTAGTTAGGACATAATGGCATACGCGCCAAGGTGTTTTTTTCTGGCCTTCTTTTTGCAGGAGTTTCCTCTGGTCCCAACTTAGCAGAATTTCAGAAAACGCGCGCTGGGGGTCCCCTTAGCAAATTGACATAGCTCGGCTTCACTGGCACTTTAAGAGGCGCGGTTTGCAGCAAAATGTTCTGCTAGGTTGGCACTTCAAGGAAATCCTAGTTAAGACATGATGGCAATGGCGCCAGGGTGTTTTTTCTGGCCTTCTTTTTGCAGTAGTTTGCCCTGGTCCCAACTTTGCAGAATTTCAGAAAACGCGCGCTGGGGGTCCCCTTGGCAAATTTGACATAGCTCGGCTTCACGGGCACTTAGGGAGGCGCGGTTTGCAGCAAAATGTTCTGCTAGGTTGGTACTTGAAGGAAATCTTAAATAGGAGATGATGGCATTGGCGCCAGGGTGTTTTTTCTGGCCTTCTTTTGCAGAAGTTTTCTCTGGTCCCAACTTTGCAGAATTTCAGAAAACGCGCGCTGGGGGTCCCCTTGGCAAATTTGACATAGCTTGGCTTCACGGGCACTTTGGGAGGCGCGGTTTGCAGCAAAACGTTCTGCTAGGTTGGCACTTTAAGAAAATTGTAGTTAAAACATGATGGCTTTGGCGCCAGGGTAATTTTTCTGGCCTTCTTTTTGCAGTAGTTTTCCCTGGTCCCAACTTTGCAGAATTTCAGAAAACGAGCGCTAGGGGTCCCCTTGGCAAATTTGACATAGCTCGGCTTCACGGGCACTTTAAGGGGCGCGGTTTGCAGCAAAATGTTGTGCTAGTTTGGCACTTTAAGGAAATTGAGGTTACGACATGATGGCATTGGCGCCAGCGTTTTTTTGCTGGCCTTGTTTTGCAGGAGTTTCCCCTGGTCCCAACTTTGCAGAATTTCAGAAAACGCGCGCTGGGGGTCCCCTTGGCAAATTTGACATAGCTCGGCTTCACGGGCACTTTAAGAGGCGCGGTTTGCAGCAAAATGTTCTGCTAGCTTGGCACTTGAAAAAAATTTTACTTGGGACATGATGGCATTGGCGTCAGGGTGTTTTTTCTGGCCTTCTTTTTCCAGGAGTTTTCCCTGGTCCCAATATTGCAGAATTTCAGAAAACGCGCGCTGGGGGTCCCCTTGGCAAATTTGACATAGCTCGGCTTCACGGGCACTTTAAGAGGCGCGGTTTGCAGCAAAATGTTCTGTTAGGTTGGCACTTTAAGGAAATCCTAGTTAGGACATAATGGCATACGCGCCAAGGTGTTTTTTCTGGCCTTCTTTTTGCAGGAGTTTCCTCTGGTCCCAACTTTGCAGAATTTCAGAAAACGCGCGCTGGGGGTCCCCTTAGCAAATTGACATAGCTCGGCTTCACTGGCACTTTAAGAGGCGCGGTTTGCAGCAAAATGTTCTGCTAGGTTGGCACTTCAAGGAAATCCTAGTTAAGACATGATGGCAATGGCGCCAGGGTGTTTTTTCTGGCCTTCTTTTTGCAGTAGTTTGCCCTGGTCCCAACTTTGCAGAATTTCAGAAAACGCGCGCTGGGGGTCCCCTTGGCAAATTTGACATAGCTCGGCTTCACGGGCACTTAGGGAGGCGCGGTTTGCAGCAAAATGTTCTGCTAGGTTGGTACTTGAAGGAAATTATAAATAGGACATGATGGCATTGGCGCGAGGGTGTTTTTTCTGGCCTTCTTTTTGCAGGAGTTTCCCCTAGTCCTAACTTTGCAGAATTTCAGAAAACGCGCGCTGAGGGTCCCCTTGGCAAATTTGACATAGCTCGGTTTCGCGGGCACATTGGGAAGCGCGGTTTGCAGCAAACTGTTCTGCTAGGTTGGCACTTTAAAGAAATTTTAGTTAGGACATGATGGCATTGGCGCCAGGGTGTCTTTTCTGGAGTTCTTTTTGCAGTAGTTTCCCCTGGTCCCAACTTTGCAGAATTTCAGAAAACGCGCGCTGGGGGTCTCCTTGGCAAATTTGACATAGCTCAGCTTCACGGGCACTTTGGGAGGCGCGGTTTGCAGCAAAATGTTTTGCTAGGTTGGCACTTTAAGGAAATTTTAGTTAGGACATGATGGCGTTGGCGCCAGGGTGTTTTTTCTGGCCTTCTTTTTGCAGTAGTTTTCCCTGCTCCCAACTTTGCAGAATTTCAGAAAACGCGCGCTGGGGGTCATCTTGGCAAATTTGACATCGCTCGGCTTCACGGGCACTTTGGGAGGCGCGGTTTGCATCAAAATGTTCTGCTAGGTTGGCACTTCAAGGGAAATTGTAGTTAGGACATGATGGCATTGGCGCCAGGGTAATTTTTCTGGCCTTCTTTTTGCAGTAGTTTTCCCTGGTCCCAACTTTGCAGAATTTCAGAAAACGCGCGCTGGGGGTCCCCTTGGCAAATTTGACATAGCTCGGCTTCACGGGCACTTTAAGAGGCGCGGTTTGCAGCAAAATGTTGTGCTAGTTTGGCACTTTAAGGAAATTGAAGTTACGACATGATGGCATTGGCGCCAGTGTTTTTTTGCTGGCCTTGTTTTGCAGGAGTTTCCCCTGGTCCCAACTTTGCAGAATTTAAGAAAACGCGCGCTGGGGGTCCCCTTGGCAAATTTGACATAGCTCGGCTTCACGGGCACTTTAAGAGGCGCGGTTTGCAGCAAAATGTTCTGCTAGGTTGGCACTTGAAGGAAATGTTACTTGGGACATGATGGCATTGGCGTCAGGGTGTTTTTTCTGGCCTTCTTTTTGCAGGAGTTTTCCCTGGTCCCAATATTGCAGAATTTCAGAAAACGCGCGCTGGGGGTCCCCTTGGCAAATTTGACATAGCTCGGCTTCACGGGCACTTTAAGAGGCGCGGTTTCAAGCAAAATGTTCTGCTAGGTTGGCACTTCAAGGAAATGCTAGTTAGGACATGATGGCGTTGGCGTCGGGATGTTTCTTCTGGCCTTCTTTTTGCAGAAGTTTCCCCTAGTCCCAATATTGCAGAATTTCAGAAAACGCGCGCTGGGGGTCTTCTTGGCAAATTTGACATAGCTCGGCTTCACGGGCACTTTAAGAGGCGCGGTTTGCAGCAAAATGTTCTGTTAGGATGGCACTTCAAGAAAATCCTAGTTACGACATGATGGCATTGGCGCCGGGGTGTAATTTCTGGCCTTCTTTTTGCAGTAGTTTTCCCTGGTCCCAACTTTGCAGAATTTCAGAAAACGCGCGCTGGGGGTCCCCTTGGCAAATTTGACATAGCTCGGCTTCACGGGCACTTTAAGAGGTGCGGTTTAAAGCAAAATGTTCTGCTAGGTTAGCACTTTAAGAAAATTGTAGTAAAGACATGATGCATTGGCGCCAGGGTGTTTTATCTGGCCTTCTTTTTGCAGGAGTTTTCCCTGGTGTCAACTTTCCAGAATTTCAGAAAACGCGCGCTGGGGGTCCCCTTGGCAAATTTGACATAGCTCGGCTTCACGGGCACTTTGGGAGGCGCGGTTTGCAGCAAAATCTTCTGCTAGGTTGGCACTTTAAGGAAATTATAGTTAGGACATGATGGCATTGGCGCCAGGGTGTTTTTTCTGGCCTTCTTTTTGCAGGAGTTTCCCCTGGTCCCAACTTTGCAAAATTTCAGAAAAGGCGCTGTGGGTCTCCTTGGCAAATTTGACATAGCTCGGCTTTACGGGCACTTTGGGAGGCGCGGTTTGCAGCAAAATGTTCTGCTAGGCTGGCACTTTAAGGAAATGGTAGTTAGGACATAATGGCATTGGCGCCAGGGTGTTTTTTGTGGCCTTCTTTTTGCAAGAGTTTCCCCTGGTCCCAACTTTGCAGAATTTCAGAAAACGCGCGCTGGGAGTCCCCTTGGCAAATTTGACATAGCTCGGCTTTACGGGCACTTTGGGAGGCGCGGTTTGCAGCAAAATGTTCTGCTAGGTTGGCACTTTAAGGAATTGTTAGTTAGGACATGATGGCATTGGCGCCAGGGTGTTTTTTGTGGCCTTCTTTTTGCAAGAGTTTCCCCTTTTCCCAACTTTGCAGAATTTCAGAAAACGCGCGCTGGGAGTCCCCTTGGCAAATTTGACATAGCTCGGCTTCACGAGCATTTAAAGACGCGCGGTTTGCAGCAAAATGTTCTGCTAGGTTGGCACTTGAAGGAAATTCTAGTTAGGACATGATGGTATTGGCGCCAGGGTGTTTTTGTCTGGCCTTCTTTTTGCAGTAGTTTTCCCTGGTGCCAACTTTGCAGAATTTCAGAAAACGCGCGCTGGGGGTCCTCTTGGCAAATTTGACATAGCTCAGCTTCTCGGGCACTTTAAGAGGCGCGGCTTGCGGCCAAATGGTCTGCTAGGTTGGCACTTTAAGGAAATTTTAGTTAGAACATGATGGCATTGGCGCCAGAGTGTTTTTTCTGGCCTTCTTTTTGCAGGAGTTTCCCCTGGTCCCAACTTTGCAGAATTTCAGAAAACGCGCGCTGGGGGTCCCCTTTGCATATTTGACATAGCTCGGCTTTACGGGCACTTTAAGAGGCGCGGTTTGCAGCAAAATGTTTTGCTAGGTTGGCACTTTAAGGAAATGTTAGTTAGGACATGATGGCATTGGCGCCAGGGTGATTTCTGTGGCCTTCTTTTTGCAAGAGTTTCCCCTGGTCCCAACTTTGCAGAATTTCAGAAAACGCGCGCTGGGAGTCCCCTTGGCAAATTTGACATAGCTCGGCTTTACGGGCACTTTGGGAGGCGCGGTTTGCAGCAAAATGTTCTGCTAGGTTGGCACTTTAAGGAAATGTTAGTTAGGACATGATGGCATTGGCGCCAGGGTGTTTTTGTGGCCTTATTTTTGCAAGAGTTTCCCCTGGTCCCAACTTTGCAGAATTTCAGAAAACGCGCGCTGGGAGTCCCCTTGGCAAATTTGACATAGCTCGGCTTCACGGGCACTTTGGGAGGCGCGGTTTGCAGCAAAATGTTTTGCTAGGTTGGCACTTTAAGAAAATCTTAGTTAGGACATGATGGCATTAGCGCCAGGGTGTTTTTTCTTGCCTTCTTTTTGCAGGAGTTTTCCCTGGTCCCAACTTTGCAGAATTTAAGAAAACGCGCGCTGGGGGTCCCCTTGGCAAATTTGACATAGCTCGGCTTCACGGGCAGTTTAAGAGGCGCGGTTTGCAGCAAAATGTTTTGCTAGGTTGGCACTTTTAGGAAATTTTAATTAAGACATGATGGCATTGGCGCCAGGGTGTTTTTTCTGGCTTTCTTTTCGCAGTAGTTTTCCCTGGTCCCAACTTTGCAGAATTTTAGAAAACGCGCGCTGGGGATCCCCTTGGCAACTTTGACATAGCTCGGCTTCACGGGCACTTTGGGAGGCGCGGTTTGCAGCAAAATGTTCTTCTAGGTTGGTACTTCAAGGAAATCTTAGTTAGATCATGATGGCGTTGGCGCCAGGGTGTTTTTGCTGGCTTTCTTTTTGCAGTAGTTTTAACTGGTCCCAACTTTGCAGAATTTTAGAAAACGCGCGCTGGGGGTCCCCTTGGCAAATTTGACATAGCTCGGCTTCACGGGCACTTTGGGAGGCGCAGTTTCAAGCAAAATGTTCTTCTAGGCTGGCACTTTAAGAAAATTTTAGTTAGGACATGATGGCATTGGCGCTAGGGTGTTTTTTCTGGCCTTCTTTTTCCAGTAGTTTGTCTCTGGTCCCAACTTTGCAGAATTTCAGAAAACGCGCGCTGGGGATCCCCTTGGCAAATTTGACATAGCTCGGCTTCACGGGCACTTTGGGAGGCGCGATTTGCAGCAAAATGTTCTTCTAGGTTAGCACTTTAAGGAAATGTTAGTTAGAACATGATGGCATTGGCGCCAGGGTGTTTTTTTCTGCCCTTCTTTTTGCAAGAGATTCCCCTGGTCCCAACTTTGCAGAATTTCAGAAAACGCGCGCTGGGGGTCCCCTTGGCAAATTTGACAGAGCTCGGCTTCACGGGCACTTTGGGAGGCGCGGTTTGCAGCAAAATGTTCTGCTAGGTTGGCACTTTAAGGAAATCTTAGTTAGGACATGATGGCATTGGTGCCAGGGTGTTTTTTCTGGCCTTCTTTTTGCAGTAGTTTTCCCTGGTCCCAACGTTGCAGAATTTCAGAAAACGCGCGCTGGGGGTCCCCTTGGCAAATTTGACATAGCTCGGCTTCACGGGCACTTTCGGAGGCGCGGTTTGCAGCAAAATGTTCTGCTAGGTTGGCACTTTAAGGAAATTTTAGTTAGGACATGATGGGATTGGCGCTAGGTTGTTTTTGCTGGCCTTGTTTTGCAGGAGTTTTCCCTAGTCCCAACTTTGCAGAATTTTGGAAAACGCGCGCTGGGGGTCCCCTTGGCAAATTTGACATAGCTCGGCTTCACGGGCACTTTAAGAGGCGCGGTTTGCAGCAAAATGTTCTGCTATGTTGGCACTTTAAGGAAGTTTTAGTTAAGACATGATGGCATTGGCGCCAGGGTGTTTTTTCTGGCCTTCTTTTTGCAGGAGTTTCCCCTGGTCCCAACTTTGCAGAATTTCAGAAAACGCGCGCTGGGGGTCCCCTTGGCAAATTTGACATAGCTCGGTTTCACCGGCACTTTAAGAGGCGCGATTTGAAGCAAAATGTTCTGCTAGGTTGGCACTTTAAGGAAATTCTAGTTAGGACATCATGGCTTTCGCGCCAGGGTGCTTTTGCTGGCCTTCTTTTTGCAGGAGTTTCCCCTGGTCCCAACTTTGCAGAATTTAAGTAAACGCGCGCTGGGGGTCCCCTTGGCAAATTTGACATAGCTCGGCTGCACGGGCACTTTAAGAGGCACGGTTTGCATGAAAATGTTTTGCTAGGTTGGCACTTTGAGGAAATTGTAGTTAAGACATGATGGCATTGGCGCCAGGGTGTTTTTTCTGGCCTTCTTTTTGCAGGAGTTTCCCCTGGTACAAACTTTGCAGAATTTCAGAAAACGCGCGCTGGGGGTCCGCTTGGGAAATTGGACATAGCTCGGCTTTACGGGCACTTTAAGAGGCGCGGTTTGCAGCAAAATGTTTTGCTAGGTAGGCACTTTAAGGAAATCCTAGTTAAGACATGATGGCATTGGCGGGAGGGTGTTTTTTCAGGCCTTTTTTTTGCAGGAGTTTCCCCTGGTCCCAACCTTGCAGAATTTCAGAAAACGCGCGCTTAGGGTCCCCTTGGCAAATTTGACATAGCTCGGTTTCACCGGCACTTTAAGAGGCGCGATTTAAAGCAAAATGTTCTGCTAGGTTGGCACTTTAAGGAATTTCTAGTTAGGACATCATGGCTTTCGCGCCAGGGTGCTTTTGCTGGCCTTCTTTTTGCAGGAGATTCCCCTGGTCCCAACTTTGCAGAATTTAAGTAAACGCGCGCTGGGGGTCCCCTTGGCAAATTTGACATAGCTCGGCTTCACGGGCACTTTAAGAGGCACGGTTTGCATGAAAATGTTTTGCTAGGTTGGCACTTTGAGGAAATTGTAGTTAAGACATGATGGCATTGGCGCCAGGGTGTTTTTTCTGGCCTTCTTTTTGCAGGAGTTTCCCCTGGTACAAACTTTGCAGAATTTCAGAAAACGCGCGCTGGGGGTCCGCTTGGCAAATTGGACATAGCTCGGCTTCACGGGCACTTTAAGAGGCGCGGTTTGCAGCAAAATGTTTTGCTAGGTAGGCACTTTAAGGAAATTTTAGTTAAGACATGATGGCATTGGCGGGAGGGTGTTTTTTCTGGCCTTTTTTTTGCAGGAGTTTCCCCTGGTCCCAACCTTGCAGAATTTCAGAAAACGCGCGCTTAGGGTCCCCTTGGCAAATTTGACATAGCTCGGTTTCACCGGCACTTTAAGAGGCGCGATTTGAAGCAAAATGTTCTGCTAGGTTGGCACTTTAAGGAAATTCTAGTTAGGACATGATGGCTTTTGCGCCAGGGTGCTTTTGCTGGCCTTTTTTTTGCAGGAGTTTCCCCTGGTCCCAACTATGCAGAATTTAAGTAAACGCGCGCTGGGGGTCCCCTTGGCAAATTTGACATAGCTCGGCTTCACGGGCACTTTGGGAGGAGCGGTTTGCAGCAAAATGTTTTGCTAGATTGCACTTTAAGGAAAACTTAGTTAAGACATGATGGCATTGGCGCCAGGGTGTTTTTTTCTGGCCTTCTTTTTGCAGTAGTTTTCCCTGGTCCCAACTTTGCAGAATTTCAGAAAACGCGCGCTGGGGGTCCCCTTGGCAAATTTGACATAGCTCGGCTTCACGGGCACTTTAAGAGGCGCGGTTTGCAGCAAAATGTTCTGCTTGATTGGCTCTTTAAGAAAATTGAAGTTAGGACATAATGGCATTGGCGCCAGGGTGTTTTTTCTGGCCTTCTTTTTGCAGAAGTTTTCCCTGGTCCAAACTTTGCAGAATTTCAGAAAACGCGCGCTGGGGGTCCCCTTGGCAAATTTGACATAGCTCGGCTTTACGGGCACTTTGACAGGCGCGGTTTCCAGCAAAATGTCTTGCTAGGTTGGCACCTTAAGGAAATCCTAGTTAAGACATGATGGCATTGGCGCCAGGGTAATTTTTCTGGCCTTCTTTTTGCAGGAGTTTCCCCCGGTCCCAACTTTGCAGAATTTCAAGAAAACGCGCGCTGGGGGTCCCCTTGGCAAATTTGACACAGCTCGGCTTCACTGGCACTTTAAGAGGCGCGGTTTGCAGCAAAATGTTCTGCTAGGTTGGCACTTCAAGGAAATGTTGGTTAGGACATGATGGCATTGGCGCCAGGGTGTTTTTTCTGGCTTTCTTTTTGCAGTAGTTTATCCTTGTCCCAACTTTGCAGAATTTCAGAAAACGCGCGCTGGGGGTCCCCTTGGCAAATTTGACATGCTCGGCTTCACGGCCACTTTAAGAGGCGCGGTTTGCAGCAAAATGTTCTGCTTGGTTGGCACTTCAAGGAAACGTTAGTTAAGACATGATGGCATTGGCGCCAGGGTTTTTTTTTGGCCTTCTTTTTGCAAGAGTTTTCCCTGGTCCCAACTTTGCAGAATTTGAGAAAACGAGCGCTGGGGGTCCCCTTGGCAAATTTGACATAGCTCGGCTTCACGGGCACTTTAAGAGGCGCGGTTTGCAGCAAAATGTTCTGCTAGGTTGGCACATTAACGAAATTTTAGTTAGGACATGATGGCATTGGCGCCAGGGTTTTTTTTCTGGAATTTTTTTTGCAGTAGTTTTCCCTGGTACCAACTTTGCAGAATTTCAGAAAACGCGCGCTGGGGATAGCTCGGCTTCACGGGCTTTTGGGAGGCGCGGTTTGCAGCAAAATGTTCTGCTAGGTTGGCACTTCAAAGAAATTCTAGTTAGGACATGATGGCATTGGCGCCAATGTGTTTTTTCTGGCCTTCTTTTTGCAGGAGTTTCCCCTGGTCCCAACTTTGCAGAATTTCAGAAAACGAGTGCTGGGGGTCCCTTTGGCAAATTTGACATAGCTCGGCTTCACGGGCACTTTAAGAGGCGCGGTTTGCAGCAAAATGTTCTGCTAGGTTGGCACATTAACGAAATTTTAGTTAGGACATGATGGCATTGGCGCCAGGGTTTTTTTTCTGGAATTTTTTTTGCAGTAGTTTTCCCTGGTACCAACTTTGCAGAATTTCAGAAAACGCGCGCTGGGGATAGCTCGGCTTCACGGGCTTTTGGGAGGCGCGGTTTGCAGCAAAATGTTCTGCTAGGTTGGCACTTCAAAGAAATTCTAGTTAGGACATGATGGCATTGGCGCCAATGTGTTTTTTCTGGCCTTCTTTTTGCAGGAGTTTCCCCTGGTCCCAACTTTGCAGAATTTCAGAAAACGCGTGCTGGGGGTCCCTTTGGCAAATTTGACATAGCTCGGCTTCACCGGCACTTTAAGAGGCGCGGTTTCCAGCAAAATGTTCTGCTAGGTTGGCACTTCATGGAAATTCTAGGTAGGACACGATGGCATTGGCGCCAGGGTGTTTTTTCTGGCCTTCTTTTTGCAGGAGTTTCCCCTGGTCCCAACTTTGCAGAATTTCAGAAAACGCGCGCTGGGGGTCCCCTTGGCAAATTTGACATAGCTCGGCTTCACGGCCACTTTGGGAAGCGCGGTTTGCAGCAAAATGTTCTGCTAGGTTGGCACTTCAAGGAAATTTTAGGTATGACATGATGGCATTGGCGCCAGGGTTTTTTTTCTGGCCTTCATTTTGCAGTAGTTTTCCCTGGTCCCAACTTTGCAGAATTTAAGAAAACGCGCGCTGGGGGTTCCCTTGGCAAATTTGACATAGCTCGGCTTCACGGGCACTTTGGGTGGCGCGGTTTGCAGCAAAATGTTCTGCTAGGTTGGCACTTTAAGGGAATTCTAGTTATAACATGATGGCATATGCGCCAGGGTGTTTTTTGTGGCCTTCTTTTTGCAGTAGTTTATCCTGGTCCCAACTTTGCAGAATTTCAGAAAACGCGCGCTGGGGGTCCCCTTGGCAAATTTGACATAGCTCGGCTTCACGGGCACTTTAAGAGGCGCGATTTGCAACAAAATGTTCTGCTTGGTTGGCACTTCAAGGAAACGTTAGTTAAGACATGATGGCATTGGCGCCAGGGTTTTTTTTGTTCTTCTTTTTGCAAGAGTTTTCCCTGGTCCCAACTTTGCAGAATTTGAGAAAACGAGCGCTGGGGGTCCCCTTGGCAAATTTGACATAGCTCAGCTTCACGGGCACTTTAAGAGGCGCGGTTTGCAGCAAAATGTTCTGCTAGGTTGGCACATTAACGAAATTTTAGTTAGGACATGATGGCATTGGCGCCAGGGTTTTTTTTCTGGAATTATTTTTGCAGTAGTTTTCCCTGGTACCAACTTTGCAGAATTTCAGAAAACGCGTGCTGGGGATAGCTCGGCTTCACGGGCTTTTGGGAGGCGCGGTTTAAAGCAAAATGTTCTGCTAGGTTGGCACTTCAAAGAAATTCTAGTTAGGACATGATGGCATTGGCGCCAATGTGTTTTTTCTGGCCTTCTTTTTGCAGGAGTTTCCCCTGGTCCCAACTTTGCAGAATTTCAGAAAACGCGTGCTGGGGGTCCCTTTGGCAAATTTGACATAGCTCGGCTTCACGGCCACTTTGGGAAGCGCGGTTTGCAGCAAAATGTTCTGCTAGGTTGGCACTTCAAGGAAATTTTAGGTATGACATGATGGCATTGGCGACAGGGTGTTTTTTCTGGCCTTCATTTTGCAGTAGTTTTCCCTGGTCCCAACTTTGCAGAATTTAAGAAAACGCGCGCTGGGGGTTCCCTTGGCAAATTTTAGATAGCTCGGCTTCACGGGCACTTTGGGTGGCGCGGTTTGCAGCAAAATGTTCTGCTAGGTTGGCACTTTAAGGAAATGCTAGTTATGACATGATGGCATTGGCGCCAGGGTGTTTTTACTGGCCTTCTTTTTGCAGTAGTTTTCCCTGGTCCCACCTTTGCAGAATTTCAGAAAACGCGCGCTGGGGGTCCCCTTGGCAAATTTGACATAGCTCGGCTTCACGGGCACTTTAAGACGCGCGGTTTGCAGCAAAATCTTTTGTTAGGTTGGCACTTCAAGGAAATCCTAAATAACACATGATGGCATTGGCGCCAGGGTGTTTTTTCTGGCCTTCTTTTTGCAGGAGTTTCCCCTGGTCCTAACTTTGCAGAATTTCAGAAAACGCGCGCTTGGGTTCCCCTTGGCAAATTTGACATAGCTCGGCTTCACGGGCAGTTTAAGAGGCGCGGTTTGTCAGCAAAATATTCTGCTAGGTTGGCAATTTAAGAAAATTTTAGTTAGGGCATGATGGCATTGGCGCCAGGGTGTTTTTTCTGGCCTTTTTTTTGCAGTAGTTTTCCCTGGTTATAACTTTGCAGAATTTCAGAAAACGCACGCTGGGGGTCCCCTTGGCAAATTTGACATAGCTCGGCTTCACGGGAACTTTAAGAGGCGCAGTTTGCAGCAAAATGTTCTGCTAGGTTGGCACTTTAAGGAAATTCTAGTTAGGGCATAATGGCATTTGCGCCAGGGTGTTTTTTCTGGCCTTCTTTTTGTAGGATTTTCCCCTGGTCCCAACTTTGCAGAATTTCAGAAAACGCGCGCTGGGGGTCCCCTTGGCAAATTTGATATAGCTCGGCTTCACAGGCACTCTAAGAGGCGAGGTTTGCAGCAAAATGTTTTGCTAGGTTGGCACTTCAAGGAAATTGTAGTTAAGACATGATGGCATTGGCGCCAGGGTGTTTTTTCTGGCCTTCTTTTTGCAAGAGTTTTCCCTGGTCCCAACTTTGCAGAATTTTAGAAAACGCGCGCTGGGGGTCCCCTTGACAAATTTGACATAGCTCGGCTTCTTGGGCACTTTAAGAGGTGCGGTTTGCAGCAAAATGTTTTGCTAGGTTGGCACTTCAAGGAAATCCTAGTTAAAACATGATGGCATTGGCGCCAGGGTGTTTTTTCTGGCCTTCATTTTGCAGTAGTTTTCCCTGGTCCCAACTTTGCAGAATTTAAGAAAACGCGCGCTGGGGGTTCCCATGGCAAATTTGACATAGCTCGGCTTCACGGGCACTTTGGGTGGCGCGGTTTGCAGCAAAATGTTTTGCTAGGTTGGCACTTTAAGGAAATTCTAGTTATGACATGATGGCATTGGCGCCAGGGTGTTTTTACTGGCCTTCATTTTGCAGTAGTTTTCCCTGGTCCCACCTTTGCAGAATTTCAGAAAACGCGCGCTGGGGGTCCCCTTGGCAAATTTGACATAGCTCGGCTTCACGGGCACTTTAAGAGGCGCGGTTTGCAGCAAAATCTTTTGCTAGGTTGGTACTTTAAGGAAATACTAAATAAGACATGATGGCATTGGCGCCAGGGTGTTTTTTCTGGCCTTCTTTTTGCAGTAGTTTGCCCTGGTCCCAACTTTGCAGAATTTCAGAAAACGCGCGCTGGGGTTCCCCTTGGCAAATTTGACATAGCTCGGCTTCACGGGCACTTTAAGAGGCGCGGTTTGCAGCAAAATGTTCTGCCAGGTTGGCAATTTGAGAAAATTTTAGTTAGGGCATGATGGCATTGGCGCCAGGGTGTTTTTCTGGCCTTTTTTTTGCAGTAGTTTTCCCTGGTTATAACTTTGCAGAATTTCAGAAAACGCACGCTGGGGGTCCCCTTGGCAAATTTGACATAGCTCGGCTTCACGGGCACTTTAAGAGGCGCAGTTTGCAGCAAAATGTTCTGCTAGGTTGGCACTTTAAGGAAATTCTAGTTAGGGCATAATGGCATTGGCGCCAGGGTGTTTTTTCTGGCCTTCTTTTTGCAGGATTTTCCCCTGGTCCCAACTTTGCAGAATTTCAGAAAACGCGCGCTGGGGGTCCCCTTGGCAAATTTGATATAGCTCGGCTTCACGGGCACTCTAAGAGGCGAGGTTTGCAGCAAAATGTTTTGCTAGGTTGGCACTTTAAGGAAATTGTAGTTAAGGCATGATGGCATTGGCGCCAGGGTTTTTTTTCTTGCCTTCTTTTTGCAGTAGTTTTCCCTGGTTATAACTTTGCAGAATTTCAGAAAACGCACGCTGGGGGTCCCCTTGGAAAACTTGACATAGCTCGGCTTCACGGGCACTTTGGGAGGCGCGGTTTGCAGCAAAATGATTTGCTAAGTTGGCACTTCAAGGAAATTGTAGTTAGGACATGATGGTATTGGCGCCAGGGTGTTTTTTTTGGCCTTCTTTTTGCAGGAGTTTCCCCTTTTCCCAACTTTGCAGAATTTCTGAAAACGCTTGCTGGGGGTCCCCTTGGCAAATTTGACATAGCTCGGCTTCACGGGCTCTTTGGGAGGCGCGGTTTGCAGCAAAATGTTCTGCTAGGTTGGCTTTTCAAGAGAATTGTAGTTAAGACATGATGGCATTGGCGCCAGGGTGTTTTTTCTGGCCTTCTTTTTGCAGTAGTTTTCCCTGGTCCAAACTTTGCAGAATTTCAGAAAACGCACGCTGGTGGTCCACTTGGCAAATTTGAGATAGCTCGGCTTCACGGGCACTTTGGGAGGCGCGGTTTGCAGCAAAATGTTCTGCTAGGTTGGCTCTTGAGGGAAATTGTAGTTAGGACATGATGACATTGGCGCCAGGGTGTTTATTCTGGCCTTCTTTTTGCAGTAGTTTTCCCTGGTCCCAACTTTGCAGAATTTCAGAAAACGCGCGCTGGGGGTCCCCTTGGCAAATTTGACATAGCTCGGCTTCACGGCCACCTTTAGAGGCGCGGTTTGCAGCAAAATGTTCTGCTAGGTTGGCACTTGAAGGAAATGTTAGTTAGGACATGATGGCATTGGCGCTGGGGTTTTTTTTTTGGCCTTCTTTTTGCAGTAGTTTCCCCTGGTCCCAACTTTGCAGAATTTCAGAAAACGCGCGCTGGGGGTCCCCTTGGAAAATTTGACATAGCTCGGCTTCACGTGCACTTTGGTAGGCGCGTATTGCAGCAAAATGTTTTGCTAGGTTGGCACTTGAAGGAAATCTTAGTGAGGACATGATGGCATTGGCGCCAGGGTGTTTTTTCTGGCCTTCTTTTTGCAGTTGTTTTCCCTGGTCCCAACTTTGCAGAATTTCAGAAAACGCGCGCTTGGGGTCCCCTTGGCAAATTTGACATAGCTCGGCTTCACGGGCACTTTGGTAGGCGCGTATTGCAGCAAAATGTTTTGCTAGGTTGGCACTTCAAGGAAATCTTAGTGAGGACATGATGGCATTGGCGCCAGGGTGTTTTTTCTGGCCTTCTTTTTGCAGTTGTTTTCCCTGGTCCCAACTTTGCAGAATTTCAGAAAACGCGCGCTGGGGGTCCCCTTGGCAAATTTGACATAGCTCGGCTTCACGGGCACTTTAAGAGGCGCGGTTTGCAGCAAAATGTTCTGCTAGGTTGGCACTTTAAGGAAATTTTCGTTAGAACATGATGGCATGGGCGCCAGGGTGTTTTTTCTGGCCTTCTTTTTGCAGTAGTTTGCCCTGGTCCCAACTTTGCAGAATTTCAGAAAACGCGCGCTGGGGGTCCGCTTGGCAAATTTGACATAGCTCGGCTTCACGGGCACTTTAAGAAGCGCGGTTTGCAGCAAAATGTTTTGCTAGGTTGGCACTTTAAGGAAATTTTAGTTAGGACATGATGGCATTGACGCCAGGGTGTTTTCTCTGGCCTTATCTTTGCAGGAGTTTCCCCTGGTCCCAACTTTGCAGAATTTCAGAAAACGCGCGCTGGGGGTCCCCTTGGCAAATTTGACATAGCTCGGCTTCACGGGCACTTTAAGAAGCGCGGTTTGCAGCAAAATGTTTTGCTAGGTTGGCACTTCAAGGAAATTTTAGTTAGGACATGATGGCATTGGCGCCAGGGTGTTTTTTCAGGCCTTCTTTTTGCAGGAGTTTCCCCTTTTCCCAACTTTGCAGAATTTCAGAAAACGCGCGCTGGGGGTCCCATTGGCAAATTTGACATACCTCGGCTTCACGGGCACTTTGGGAGGCGCGGTTTGCAGCAAAATGTTCTGCTAGGTTGGCACTTTAAGGAAGTCCTAGTAAACACATGATGGCATTGGCGCCAGGGTGTTTTTTCTGGCCATCTTTTTGCAGGAGTTTCCCCTGGTCCCAACTTTGCAGAATTTCAGAAAACGCGCGCTGGGGGTCCCCTTGGCAAATTTGACATAGCTCGGCTTCACGGGCACTTTGGGAGGCGCGGTTTGCAGGAAAATGTTGTGCTAGGTTGGCACTTTAAAGAAATTTTGGTTAGCACATGATGGCATTGGCGCCAGGGTGTTTTTTGTGGCCTTCTTTTTGCAGGAGTTTCCCGTGGTCCCAACTTTGCAGAATTTCAGAAAACGCGCGCTGGGGGTGCCCTTGGCAAATTTGACATAGCTCGGCTTCACGGGCACTTTAAGAAGCACGGTTTGCAGCAAAATGTTCTGCTAGGTTGGTACTTTAAGAAAATCTTAGTTAGGACATGATGGCATTGGCGCCAGGGTGTTTTTTATGGCCTTCTTTTTGCAAGAGTTTCCCCTGGTCCCAACTTTGCAGAATTTCAGAAAACGCGCGCTGGGGGTCCCCTTGGCAAATTTGACATAGCTCCGCTTCACAGGCACTTTGGGAGGCGCAATTTGCAGCAAAATGTTCTGCTAGGTTGGCACTTCAAGGAAATGTTAGTTAAGACATGATGGCATTGGCGCCAAGGTGTTTTTTCTGGCCTTCTTTTTGCAGGAGTTTCCCCTGGTCCCAACTTTGCAGAATTTCAGAAAACGCGCGCTGGGGGTCCCCTTGGCAAATTTGACATAGCTCGGCTTCACAGGCACTTTGGTAGGCGCGGTTTACAGCAAAATGTTCTGCCAGGTTGACACTTCAAGGAAATGTTAGTGAGGACATGAGGGCATTGGCGCCAGGGTGTTTTTCCTGGCCTTGTTTCTGCAGTTGTTTTCCCTTGGCAAATTTGACATAGCTCGGCTTCACGGGCACTTTAAGAGGCGCGGGTTGCAGCAAAATGTTCTGCTAGGTTGGCACTTCAAGGAAATTGTAGTTAGGACATGATGGCATTGGCGCCAGGGTGTTTTTTCTGGCCTTCTTTTTGCAAGGGTTTTCCCTGGTCCCAACTTTGCAGAATTTCAGAAAACGCGCGCTGGGGGTCGTCTAGGCAAATTTGAAATAGCTCGGCTTTACGGACACTTTAAGAAGCGCGGTTTGCAGCAAAATGTTCTGCTAGGTTGGCACTTTAAGGAAATCCTAGTTAGGACATGATGGCATTGGCGCCAGGGTGTTTTTTCTGGCCTTCTTTTTGCAGGAGTTTCCCCTGGTCCCAACTTTGCAGAATTTCAGAAAACGCGCGCTGGGGGTCCCCTTGGCAAATTTGACATAGCTCGGCTTCACGGGCACTTTGGGAGGCGCGGTTTGCAGCAAAATGTTCTGCTAGGTTGGCACTTTGAGGAAATCTTAATTAGGACATGATGGCATTGGCGCCACGGTGTTTTTTCTGGCCTTCTTTTTGCAGTAGTTTCCCCTGGTCCCAACTTTGCAGAATTTCAGAAAACGCGCGCTGGGGGTCCCCTTGGCAAATTTGACATAGCTCGGCTTCGCGGGCACTTTGGGAGGCGCAGTTTGCAGTAAAATGTTCTGCTAGGTTAGCACTTCAAGGAAATTGTAGTTAAAACATGATGGCGTTGGCGCCAGGGTGCTTTTTCTGGCCTTCTTTTTGCAGTAGTTTTTCCTGGTCCCAACTTTGCAGCAGAAAACGCGCGCTGGGGGGCCTTTGTCAAATTTGGCATAGCTCGGCTTCACGAGCACTTTGGGAGGCGCGGTTTGCAGCAAAATGTTCTGCTAGGTTGGCTCTTCAAGGAAATTCTAGTTAGGACATGATGGCATTGGCGCCAGGGTGTCTTTTCTGACCTTCTTTTTGCAGTAGTTTTCCCTGGTCCCAACTTTGCAGAATTTCAGAAAACACACGCTGGGGGTCCCCTTGGCAAATTTGACATAGCTCGCCTTCATGGGCACTTTAAGAGGCGCGGTTTCCAGCAAAATGTTCTGCTAGGTTGGCACTTCGAGGAAATCTTAGTTAGGACATGATGGCATTGGCGCCAGGGAGTTTTTTCTGGCCTTCTTTTTGCAGGAGTTTCCCCTGGTCCCAACTTTGCAGAATTTCAGAAAACGCGCGCTGGGGGTCCCCTTGGCAAATTTGACATACAACCCCGGACAAAACTGTTGAGACATTTCAATACAATTTTCAATTTCGCGCGATGTTATCATCGTGTCCAAAAGGAACAAATTCGTCCCCCTCCCCACCCCTGGTGCAATGTTGTTTCGGCTCAGCAGTCCAAGCGTGCATTTCTTGTGTTACTGCAAACAACATTGCAATAGGGGAGGGGGGAAACAGTCTTTTAATTTGCGACAGTAAGCATTTTTGTTAGGGTGAGTGCAAAAAATAGGTATTTTGTAATGTGTCTCAACAGGTTTTGTCCGAGGTTGTCTAGGGGTGTTTCTCTGCATTCTTTAACTGTGATGTCAATTACTGAGAGTCATTGTCATTTTTTTTAGGTGAAATGCATGAAACGCATTGTTACTGAATACTATTCATTTGTGTGGAATGTTCAGGACAATTTTTGGGCTGAAAAATGAAGTTATGTTTCTTACATTACACGAGGTGTGTAATGCATTTTTCTCAGTCACGTTACCATTGGTGCATTTTAAAACAACTTGCTCGTCTCTAAACGCTTTACTTGCTAGAGTAACGACATTCTCTCGTAATCGCCGATGTAAATTGAACTCTTACGATCTTATAATAGCGACGAAACAACAACGACAATCTTATAATACGACGAATACAATCTTATAATACGACTGACGATCTTAAAATAGCGACGGGAACAACAACGACAACTCCCATCATGTGCTAGGTGTTTTGCAGAGCTTATTTTGCCCTCAGAAACATAGTGGCTTGGTCGTAGACGGTTAACTTAATAAAGAAAACCCAACAGAGAGAAAACACCACGGTTTACAACGGTTAACGACTGTTCAGAATAAAACAATAGACTGTATGTTGTTTTTCTTTATGAATGCTGTTAACCGTTGTTAACCGTTGTTAATCGTTGAAATGACTTTGTTTCAGTTTGTTAATCGTTTAATCTTCGTATTTAAGCATTTTCATAGTCTTTTGCTGATTTACTAGACGAGTTTTAAAATTAAGAGCAGGCGTTTTTGTAACGGAAAAATTCACACCGTCCAGACAACCAGGTACTATACAGTCTTTATTTGCGGTTAGTTTGTCACTCGCGTGACGTGGCTTGGCACGATAAAGCCATGGTTTTATCACTTAATTTATTGTTTCTACTAATTGGCCAACTATTGGCTAGTATTTTGTTCTCAGTCCCTTAGAAAATAGAACTAGAGAAATCCGATTATCCATTGATTCTATGATTTTGTCAACTACATCAACTGGCATGTTCTTAATTGTTCTAGTGACACGCTCACTGAATTCTTCATAAGTTTCGCGTGTAATATTTTACTCAAGAGCTTGCTTATCCAGGTCTACTTTAGCTGCATGAAAAAAAAATTCAATACAATGAATGTCACCGCTCCTTGGGGGAAAATTCAACTGCTTTGCTTTTTTGTCACGTAGCGCGCGACGTGCTAGCGCGCTATTTTGGACAGGACAAACAATCGTGACCCATTTTTGTTCGCTAGTCTAAACATGTTCTCGAAATTATCCTGTACAAATTTGGCAAAGTACGCGCCGTCTAGTTTATCATACTGATGACACACAATAACACCTTTGCCGTAGCTAATAGCCACATTAACTTTCACAACTTTTCCACCGCTTCCCACTTTGCCCCCCTTTGAAGTGCAGCCGCGCATAAGACCCTCACACTTCTTGCGCCAAATACGGCCGTGAGGCGCACTGGCTTGATCTGCTGGGTTCCTTTTATACCAAAAACTGACGCAATCTAAATAAAAAGCTGCATTGTCTTTCCACACATCCTTTGGGTAGTCTTTTCTGATATTTTTGGCGAATTTTAAGCGTTCTTTTAAGTCCTTCTCTGACAGGAGGCCCTTTTCCTTGCTTGGAGGAAATAGTAACCTTCCCTTTGAAGGAATCGCCTGATTGTTCTGTTGCTCACATGTTTTGGGCTTATCCCAGCTCTCGCCATTAGCCTAATGGATGTAAAATTACCCTCTTCGTGTCTCAAACTGGACAAAGTTCGTAGAATGCGGCGTTCCTCTCGCAAGCTCAGTTTACGTGGCCTTCCTCCAAAATCTCTGCTCCACTCCTTCCTTTGATCGCGGTCAATTATCTTGTCCTTTTTTATCCTGTACACCGTGGCTTGTGAAACACGGCATTGTCGAGCTATATCCTTGATCGAGAATTTCTTTCCTTGTGTTAAATACTTAATATAAGCCCTTTTGGACGGGTTGATTTCACCATTAAACACCATGATTTCTTTCTCGTGTAGGTAGAAAGCCCTTAAATAAAGCGGCTTATTATGGACGTCACAATTGACGCGTTGTAATTGCTTAATTGGCGTTTCGGATAATTTATCAGAAAGCTCATTGAAAGAGCAATAACTGGGCCAAAAATCACTATCTTCCGAACTTCCATTGCGAAGACACAGTAATTTGAATAATTAACCATCTCAGACATGTCTAGGGGTGTTTCTCTGCATTCTTTAACTGTGATGTCAATTACTGCGAGTCATTGTCATTTTTTCAGGTGAAATGCATGAAACGCATTGTTACTGAATACTATTCATTTGTGTGGAATGTTCAGGACAATTTTTGGGCTGAAAAATGAAGTTATGTCTCTTACATTACACGAGGTGTGTAATGCATTTTTCTCAGTCACGTTACCATTGGTGCATTTTAAAACAACTTGCTCGTCTCTAAACGCTTTACTTGCTAGAGTAACGACATTCTCTCGTAATCGCCGATGTAAATTGAACTCTTACGATCTTATAATAGCGACGAAACAACAACGACAATCTTATAATACGACGAATACAATCTTATAATACGACTGACGATCTTATAATAGCGACGGGAACAACAACGACAACTCCCATCATGTGCTAGGTGTTTTGCAGAGCTTATTTTGCCCTCAGAAACATAGTGGCTTGGTCGTAGACGGTTAACTTAATAAAGAAAACCCAACAGAGAGAAAACACCACGGTTAACATCGGTTTACAACGGTTAACGACTGTTCAGAATAAAACAATAGACTGTATGTTGTTTTTCTTTATGAATGCTGTTAACCGTTGTTAACCGTTGTTAATCGTTGAAATGACTTTGTTTCAGTTTGTTAATCGTTTAATCTTCGTATTTAAGCATTTTCATAGTCTTTTGCTGATTTACTAGACGAGTTTTAAAATTAAGAGCAGGCGTTTTTGTAACGGAAAAATTCACACCGTCCAGACAACCAGGTACTATACAGTCTTTATTTGCGGTTAGTTTGTCACTCGCGTGACGTGGCTTGGCACGATAAAGCCATGGTTTTATCACTTAATTTATTGTTTCTACTAATTGGCCAACTATTGGCTAGTATTTTGTTCTCAGTCCCTTAGAAAATAGAACTAGAGAAATCCGATTATCCATTGATTCTATGATTTTGTCAACTACATCAACTGGCATGTTCTTAATTGTTCTAGTGACACGCTCACTGAATTCTTCATAAGTTTCGCGTGTAATATTTTACTCAAGAGCTTGCTTATCCAGGTCTACTTTAGCTGCATGAAAAAAAAATTCAATACAATGAATGTCACCGCTCCTTGGGGGAAAATTCAACTGCTTTGCTTTTTTGTCACGTAGCGCGCGACGTGCTAGCGCGCTATTTTGGACAGGACAAACAATCGTGACCCATTTTTGTTCGCTAGTCTAAACATGTTCTCGAAATTATCCTGTACAAATTTGGCAAAGTACGCGCCGTCTAGTTTATCATACTGATGACACACAATAACACCTTTGCCGTAGCTAATAGCCACATTAACTTTCACAACTTTTCCACCGCTTCCCACTTTGCCCCCCTTTGAAGTGCAGCCGCGCATAAGACCCTCACACTTCTTGCGCCAAATACGGCCGTGAGGCGCACTGGCTTGATCTGCTGGGTTCCTTTTATACCAAAAACTGACGCAATCTAAATAAAAAGCTGCATTGTCTTTCCACACATCCTTTGGGTAGTCTTTTCTGATATTTTTGGCGAATTTTAAGCGTTCTTTTAAGTCCTTCTCTGACAGGAGGCCCTTTTCCTTGCTTGGAGGAAATAGTATCCTTACCTTTGAAGGAATCGCCTGATTGTTCTGTTGCTCACATGTTTTGGGCTTATCCCAGCTCTCGCCATTAGCCTAATGGATGTAAAATTACCCTCTTCGTGTCTCAAACTGGACAAAGTTCGTAGAATGCGGCGTTCCTCTCGCAAGCTCAGTTTACGTGGCCTTCCTCCAAAATCTCTGCTCCACTCCTTCCTTTGATCGCGGTCAATTATCTTGTCCTTTTTTATCCTGTACACCGTGGCTTGTGAAACACGGCATTGTCGAGCTATATCCTTGATCGAGAATTTCTTTCCTTGTGTTAAATACTTAATATAAGCCCTTTTGGACGGGTTGATTTCACCATTAAACACCATGATTTCTTTCTCGTGTAGGTAGAAAGCCCTTAAATAAAGCGGCTTATTATGGACGTCACAATTGACGCGTTGTAATTGCTTAATTGGCGTTTCGGATAATTTATCAGAAAGCTCATTGAAAGAGCAATAACTGGGCCAAAAATCACTATCTTCCGAACTTCCATTGCGAAGACACAGTAATTTGAATAATTAACCATCTCAGACATGTCTAGGGGTGTTTCTCTGCATTCTTTAACAGTGATGTCAATTACTGCGAGTCATTGTCATTTTTTCAGGTGAAATGCATGAAACGCATTGTTACTGAATACTATTCATTTGTGTGGAATGTTCAGGACAATTTTTGGGCTGAAAAATGAAGTTATGTCTCTTACATTACACGAGGTGTGTAATGCATTTTTCTCAGTCACGTTACCATTGGTGCATTTTAAAACAACTTGCTCGTCTCTAAACGCTTTACTTGCTAGAGTAACGACATTCTCTCGTAATCGCCGATGTAAATTGAACTCTTACGATCTTATAATAGCGACGAAACAACAACGACAATCTTATAATACGACGAATACAATCTTATAATACGACTGACGATCTTATAATAGCGACGGGAACAACAACGACAACTCCCATCATGTGCTAGGTGTTTTGCAGAGCTTATTTTGCCCTCAGAAACATAGTGGCTTGGTCGTAGACGGTTAACTTAATAAAGAAAACCCAACAGAGAGAAAACACCACGGTTAACATCGGTTTACAACGGTTAACGACTGTTCAGAATAAAACAATAGACTGTATGTTGTTTTTCTTTATGAATGCTGTTAACCGTTGTTAACCGTTGTTAATCGTTGAAATGACTTTGTTTCAGTTTGTTAATCGTTTAATCTTCGTATTTAAGCATTTTCATAGTCTTTTGCTGATTTACTAGACGAGTTTTAAAATTAAGAGCAGGCGTTTTTGTAACGGAAAAATTCACACCGTCCAGACAACCAGGTACTATACAGTCTTTATTTGCGGTTAGTTTGTCACTCGCGTGACGTGGCTTGGCACGATAAAGCCATGGTTTTATCACTTAATTTATTGTTTCTACTAATTGGCCAACTATTGGCTAGTATTTTGTTCTCAGTCCCTTAGAAAATAGAACTAGAGAAATCCGATTATCCATTGATTCTATGATTTTGTCAACTACATCAACTGGCATGTTCTTAATTGTTCTAGTGACACGCTCACTGAATTCTTCATAAGTTTCGCGTGTAATATTTTACTCAAGAGCTTGCTTATCCAGGTCTACTTTAGCTGCATGAAAAAAAAATTCAATACAATGAATGTCACCGCTCCTTGGGGGAAAATTCAACTGCTTTGCTTTTTTGTCACGTAGCGCGCGACGTGCTAGCGCGCTATTTTGGACAGGACAAACAATCGTGACCCATTTTTGTTCGCTAGTCTAAACATGTTCTCGAAATTATCCTGTACAAATTTGGCAAAGTACGCGCCGTCTAGTTTATCATACTGATGACACACAATAACACCTTTGCCGTAGCTAATAGCCACATTAACTTTCACAACTTTTCCACCGCTTCCCACTTTGCCCCCCTTTGAAGTGCAGCCGCGCATAAGACCCTCACACTTCTTGCGCCAAATACGGCCGTGAGGCGCACTGGCTTGATCTGCTGGGTTCCTTTTATACCAAAAACTGACGCAATCTAAATAAAAAGCTGCATTGTCTTTCCACACATCCTTTGGGTAGTCTTTTCTGATATTTTTGGCGAATTTTAAGCGTTCTTTTAAGTCCTTCTCTGACAGGAGGCCCTTTTCCTTGCTTGGAGGAAATAGTATCCTTACCTTTGAAGGAATCGCCTGATTGTTCTGTTGCTCACATGTTTTGGGCTTATCCCAGCTCTCGCCATTAGCCTAATGGATGTAAAATTACCCTCTTCGTGTCTCAAACTGGACAAAGTTCGTAGAATGCGGCGTTCCTCTCGCAAGCTCAGTTTACGTGGCCTTCCTCCAAAATCTCTGCTCCACTCCTTCCTTTGATCGCGGTCAATTATCTTGTCCTTTTTTATCCTGTACACCGTGGCTTGTGAAACACGGCATTGTCGAGCTATATCCTTGATCGAGAATTTCTTTCCTTGTGTTAAATACTTAATATAAGCCCTTTTGGACGGGTTGATTTCACCATTAAACACCATGATTTCTTTCTCGTGTAGGTAGAAAGCCCTTAAATAAAGCGGCTTATTATGGACGTCACAATTGACGCGTTGTAATTGCTTAATTGGCGTTTCGGATAATTTATCAGAAAGCTCATTGAAAGAGCAATAACTGGGCCAAAAATCACTATCTTCCGAACTTCCATTGCGAAGACACAGTAATTTGAATAATTAACCATCTCAGACATGTCTAGGGGTGTTTCTCTGCATTCTTTAACTGTGATGTCAATTACTGCGAGTCATTGTCATTTTTTTAGGTGAAATGCATGAAACGCATTGTTACTGAATACTATTCATTTGTGTGGAATGTTCAGGACAATTTTTGGGCTGAAAAATGAAGTTATGTCTCTTACATTACACGAGGTGTGTAATGCATTTTTCTCAGTCACGTTACCATTGGTGCATTTTAAAACAACTTGCTCGCCTCTAAACGCTTTACTTGCTAGAGTAACGACATTCTCTCGTAATCGCCGATGTAAATTGACCTCTTACGATCTTATAATAGCGACGAAACAACAACGACAATCTTATAATACGACGAATACAATCTTATAATACGACTGACGATCTTATAATAGCGACGGGAACAACAACGACAACTCCCATCATGTGCTAGGTGTTTTGCAGAGCTTATTTTGCCCTCAGAAACATAGTGGCTTGGTCGTAGACGGTTAACTTAATAAAGAAAACCCAACAGAGAGAAAACACCACGGTTAACATCGGTTTACAACGGTTAACGACTGTTCAGAATAAAACAATAGACTGTATGTTGTTTTTCTTTATGAATGCTGTTAACCGTTGTTAACCGTTGTTAATCGTTGAAATGACTTTGTTTCAGTTTGTTAATCGTTTAATCTTCGTATTTAAGCATTTTCATAGTCTTTTGCTGATTTACTAGACGAGTTTTAAAATTAAGAGCAGGCGTTTTTGTAACGGAAAAATTCACACCGTCCAGACAACCAGGTACTATACAGTCTTTATTTGCGGTTAGTTTGTCACTCGCGTGACGTGGCTTGGCACGATAAAGCCATGGTTTTATCACTTAATTTATTGTTTCTACTAATTGGCCAACTATTGGCTAGTATTTTGTTCTCAGTCCCTTAGAAAATAGAACTAGAGAAATCCGATTATCCATTGATTCTATGATTTTGTCAACTACATCAACTGGCATGTTCTTAATTGTTCTAGTGACACGCTCACTGAATTCTTCATAAGTTTCGCGTGTAATATTTTACTCAAGAGCTTGCTTATCCAGGTCTACTTTAGCTGCATGAAAAAAAAATTCAATACAATGAATGTCACCGCTCCTTGGGGGAAAATTCAACTGCTTTGCTTTTTTGTCACGTAGCGCGCGACGTGCTAGCGCGCTATTTTGGACAGGACAAACAATCGTGACCCATTTTTGTTCGCTAGTCTAAACATGTTCTCGAAATTATCCTGTACAAATTTGGCAAAGTACGCGCCGTCTAGTTTATCATACTGATGACACACAATAACACCTTTGCCGTAGCTAATAGCCACATTAACTTTCACAACTTTTCCACCGCTTCCCACTTTGCCCCCCTTTGAAGTGCAGCCGCGCATAAGACCCTCACACTTCTTGCGCCAAATACGGCCGTGAGGCGCACTGGCTTGATCTGCTGGGTTCCTTTTATACCAAAAACTGACGCAATCTAAATAAAAAGCTGCATTGTCTTTCCACACATCCTTTGGGTAGTCTTTTCTGATATTTTTGGCGAATTTTAAGCGTTCTTTTAAGTCCTTCTCTGACAGGAGGCCCTTTTCCTTGCTTGGAGGAAATAGTATCCTTACCTTTGAAGGAATCGCCTGATTGTTCTGTTGCTCACATGTTTTGGGCTTATCCCAGCTCTCGCCATTAGCCTAATGGATGTAAAATTACCCTCTTCGTGTCTCAAACTGGACAAAGTTCGTAGAATGCGGCGTTCCTCTCGCAAGCTCAGTTTACGTGGCCTTCCTCCAAAATCTCTGCTCCACTCCTTCCTTTGATCGCGGTCAATTATCTTGTCCTTTTTTATCCTGTACACCGTGGCTTGTGAAACACGGCATTGTCGAGCTATATCCTTGATCGAGAATTTCTTTCCTTGTGTTAAATACTTAATATAAGCCCTTTTGGACGGGTTGATTTCACCATTAAACACCATGATTTCTTTCTCGTGTAGGTAGAAAGCCCTTAAATAAAGCGGCTTATTATGGACGTCACAATTGACGCGTTGTAATTGCTTAATTGGCGTTTCGGATAATTTATCAGAAAGCTCATTGAAAGAGCAATAACTGGGCCAAAAATCACTATCTTCCGAACTTCCATTGCGAAGACACAGTAATTTGAATAATTAACCATCTCAGACATGTCTAGGGGTGTTTCTCTGCATTCTTTAACTGTGATGTCAATTACTGCGAGTCATTGTCATTTTTTTAGGTGAAATGCATGAAACGCATTGTTACTGAATACTATTCATTTGTGTGGAATGTTCAGGACAATTTTTGGGCTGAAAAATGAAGTTATGTCTCTTACATTACACGAGGTGTGTAATGCATTTTTCTCAGTCACGTTACCATTGGTGCATTTTAAAACAACTTGCTCGCCTCTAAACGCTTTACTTGCTAGAGTAACGACATTCTCTCGTAATCGCCGATGTAAATTGACCTCTTACGATCTTATAATAGCGACGAAACAACAACGACAATCTTATAATACGACGAATACAATCTTATAATACGACTGACGATCTTATAATAGCGACGGGAACAACAACGACAACTCCCATCATGTGCTAGGTGTTTTGCAGAGCTTATTTTGCCCTCAGAAACATAGTGGCTTGGTCGTAGACGGTTAACTTAATAAAGAAAACCCAACAGAGAGAAAACACCACGGTTAACATCGGTTTACAACGGTTAACGACTGTTCAGAATAAAACAATAGACTGTATGTTGTTTTTCTTTATGAATGCTGTTAACCGTTGTTAACCGTTGTTAACCGTTGTTAATCGTTGAAATGACTTTGTTTCAGTTTGTTAATCGTTTAATCTTCGTATTTAAGCATTTTCATAGTCTTTTGCTGATTTACTAGACGAGTTTTAAAATTAAGAGCAGGCGTTTTTGTAACGGAAAAATTCACACCGTCCAGACAACCAGGTACTATACAGTCTTTATTTGCGGTTAGTTTGTCACTCGCGAGACGTGGCTTGGCACGATAAAGCCATGGTTTTATCACTTAATTTATTGTTTCTACTAATTGGCCAACTATTGGCTAGTATTTTGTTCTCAGTCTCTTAGAAAATAGAACTAGAGAAATCCGATTATCCATTGATTCTATGATTTTGTCAACTACATCAACTGGCATGTTCTTAATTGTTCTAGTGACACGCTCACTGAATTCTTCATAAGTTTCGCGTGTAATATTTAACTCAAGAGCTTGCTTATCCAGGTCTACTTTAGCTGCATGAAAAAAAAATTCAATACAATGAATGTCACCGCTCCTTGGGGGAAAATTCAACTGCTTTGCTTTTTTGTCACGTAGCGCGCGACGTGCTAGCGCGCTATTTTGGACAGGACAAACAATCGTGACCCATTTTTGTTCGCTAGTCTAAACATGTTCTCGAAATTATCCTGTACAAATTTGGCAAAGTACGCGCCGTCTAGTTTATCATACTGATGACACACAATAACACCTTTGCCGTAGCTAATAGCCACATTAACTTTCACAACTTTTCCACCGCTTCCCACTTTGCCCCCCTTTGAAGTGCAGCCGCGCATAAGACCCTCACACTTCTTGCGCCAAATACGGCCGTGAGGCGCACTGGCTTGATCTGCTGGGTTCCTTTTATACCAAAAACTGACGCAATCTAAATAAAAAGCTGCATTGTCTTTCCACACATCCTTTGGGTAGTCTTTTCTGATATTTTTGGCGAATTTTAAGCGTTCTTTTAAGTCCTTCTCTGACAGGAGGCCCTTTTCCTTGCTTGGAGGAAATAGTAACCTTCCCTTTGAAGGAATCGCCTGATTGTTCTGTTACTCACATGTTTTGGGCTTATCCCAGCTCTCGCCATTAGCCTAATGGATGTAAAATTACCCTCTTCGTGTCTCAAACTGGACAAAGTTCGTAGAATGCGGCGTTCCTCTCGCAAGCTCAGTTTACGTGGCCTTCCTCCAAAATCTCTGCTCCACTCCTTCCTTTGATCGCGGTCAATTATCTTGTCCTTTTTTATCCTGTACACCGTGGCTTGTGAAACACGGCATTGTCGAGCTATATCCTTGATCGAGAATTTCTTTCCTTGTGTTAAATACTTAATATAAGCCCTTTTGGACGGGTTGATTTCACCATTAAACACCATGATTTCTTTCTCGTGTAGGTAGAAAGCCCTTAAATAAAGCGGCTTATTATGGACGTCACAATTGACGCGTTGTAATTGCTTAATTGGCGTTTCGGATAATTTATCAGAAAGCTCATTGAAAGAGCAATAACTGGGCCAAAAATCACTATCTTCCGAACTTCCATTGCGAAGACACAGTAATTTGAATAATTAACCATCTCAGACAACCCCGGACAAAACTGTTGAGACATTTCAATACAATTTTCAATTTCGCGCAATGTTATCATCGTGTCCAAAAGGAACAAATTCGTCCCCCTCCCCACCCCTGGTGCAATGTTGTTTCGGCTCAGCAGTTCAAGCGTGCATTTCTTGTGTTACTGCAAACAACGTTGCAATAGGGGAGGGGGGAAACAGTCTTTTAATTTGCGACAGTAAGCATTTTTGTCAGGGTGAGTGCAAAAAATAGGTATTTTTGTAATGTGTCTCAACAGGTTTTGTCCGAGGTTGTAGCTCGGCTTCACGGGCACTTTGGGAGGCGCGGTTTGCAGCAAAATGTTTTGCTAGGTTGGCACTTTAAGGAAATTCTAGTTAGGACATGATCGCATTGGCGCCAGGGTGTTTTTGCTGGCCTTCTTTTTGCAGGAGTTTCCCCTGGTCTCAACTTTGCAGAATTTCAGTAAACGCGCGCTGGGGGTCCCCTTGGCAAATTTGACATAGCTCGGCTTCGCGGGCACTTTGGGAGGCGCGGTTTGCAGGAAAATGTTCTGCTAGGTTGGCACGTTAAGGAAATTTTAGTTAGGACATCATGGCATTGGCGCAAGGTTGTTTTTTCTGGCCTTCTTTTTGCAGTAGTTTTTTCTGGTCCCAACTTTCCAGAATTTCAGAAAACGCGCGCTGGGGGTCTCCTTGGCAAATTCGACATAGCTCGGCTTCACGTGCACTTTGGGAGACGCGGTTTGCAGCAAAATATTCTGCTAGGTTGGCACTTGAAGGAAATTTTAGTTACGACATGATGGCATTGGCGCCAGGGTGTTTTTGCTGACCTTCTTTTTGCAGTAGTTTTTCCTGGTCCCAACTTTGCAGAATTTCGGAAAACGCGCGCTGGGGGTCCCCTTGGCAAATTTGAGATAGCTCGGCTTCTCGGGCACTTTAAGAGGCGCGGTTTGCAGCAAAATGTTTTGCTAGGTTGGCACTTCAAGGAAATTTTAGTTAGGACATGATGGCATTGGCGCCAGGGTGTTTTTTCTGGCCTTCTTTTTGCAGTAGTTTTCCCTGGTCCCAACTTTGCAGAATTTCAGAA
>CAXHUQ010000327.1:0-30574 GCA_964020085.1 Micromussa lordhowensis
CGCATTTGGAACCGGACCGACCCCGGGAGTGCTTTGGTGGTATTAGTTTGCAAAGTTGCGACGCGCGCAAAGTTCGGCTAATTAGCAAACGGGCTGGTTAGCATAGTGCGAGATTTCGCGCAGCTCCGAAAGTTTGCATGTGGACCCGGACCGACCCCAGGAGTGCTTTGGTGCCATTAGTTTGCCAAGTTGCGAGACGCGTCAAGCTCGGCTAACTAGTCAGCCAGCTGGCCACGCCTGGGGATCTGCCGGGCTGATTAGCATAGTGGGAGATTTTGCGCAGCTCCGATACTTCGCATTTGGAACCGGACCGACCCCGGGAGTGCTTTGGTGGTATTAGTTTGCAAAGTTGCGACGCGCGCAAAGTTCGGCTAATTAGCAAACGGGCTGGTTAGCATAGTGCGAGATTTCGCGCAGCTCCGAAAGTTTGCATGTGGACCCGGACCGACCCCAGGAGTGCTTTGGTGCCATTAGTTTGCCAAGTTGCGAGACGCGTCAAGCTCGGCTAACTAGTCAGCCAGCTGGCCACGCCTGGGGATCTGCCGGGCTGATTAGCATAGTGGGAGATTTTGCGCAGCTCCGATACTTCGCATTTGGAACCGGACCGACCCCGGGAGTGCTTTGGTGGTATTAGTTTGCAAAGTTGCGACGCGCGCAAAGTTCGGCTAATTAGCAAACGGGCTGGTTAGCATAGTGCGAGATTTCGCGCAGCTCCGAAAGTTTGCATGTGGACCCGGACCGACCCCAGGAGTGCTTTGGTGCCATTAGTTTGCCAAGTTGCGAGACGCGTCAAGCTCGGCTAACTAGTCAGCCAGCTGGCCACGCCTGGGGATCTGCCGGGCTGATTAGCATAGTGGGAGATTTTGCGCAGCTCCGATACTTCGCATTTGGAACCGGACCGACCCCGGGAGTGCTTTGGTGGTATTAGTTTGCAAAGTTGCGACGCGCGCAAAGTTCGGCTAATTAGCAAACGGGCTGGTTAGCATAGTGCGAGATTTCGCGCAGCTCCGAAAGTTTGCATGTGGACCCGGACCGACCCCAGGAGTGCTTTGGTGCCATTAGTTTGCCAAGTTGCGAGACGCGTCAAGCTCGGCTAACTAGTCAGCCAGCTGGCCACGCCTGGGGATCTGCCGGGCTGATTAGCATAGTGGGAGATTTTGCGCAGCTCCGATACTTCGCATTTGGAACCGGACCGACCCCGGGAGTGCTTTGGTGGTATTAGTTTGCAAAGTTGCGACGCGCGCAAAGTTCGGCTAATTAGCAAACGGGCTGGTTAGCATAGTGCGAGATTTCGCGCAGCTCCGAAAGTTTGCATGTGGACCCGGACCGACCCCAGGAGTGCTTTGGTGCCATTAGTTTGCCAAGTTGCGAGACGCGTCAAGCTCGGCTAACTAGTCAGCCAGCTGGCCACGCCTGGGGATCTGCCGGGCTGATTAGCATAGTGGGAGATTTTGCGCAGCTCCGATACTTCGCATTTGGAACCGGACCGACCCCGGGAGTGCTTTGGTGGTATTAGTTTGCAAAGTTGCGACGCGCGCAAAGTTCGGCTAATTAGCAAACGGGCTGGTTAGCATAGTGCGAGATTTTGCGCAGCTCCGAAAGTTTGCATGTGGACCCGGACCGACCCCAGGAGTGCTTTGGTGCCATTAGTTTGCCAAGTTGCGAGACGCGTCAAGCTCGGCTAACTAGTCAGCCAGCTGGCCACGCCTGGGGATCTGCCGGGCTGATTAGCATAGTGGGAGATTTTGCGCAGCTCCGATACTTCGCATTTGGAACCGGACCGACCCCGGGAGTGCTTTGGTGGTATTAGTTTGCAAAGTTGCGACGCGCGCAAAGTTCGGCTAATTAGCAAACGGGCTGGTTAGCATAGTGCGAGATTTCGCGCAGCTCCGAAAGTTTGCATGTGGACCCGGACCGACCCCAGGAGTGCTTTGGTGCCATTAGTTTGCCAAGTTGCGAGACGCGTCAAGCTCGGCTAACTAGTCAGCCAGCTGGCCACGCCTGGGGATCTGCCGGGCTGATTAGCATAGTGGGAGATTTTGCGCAGCTCCGATACTTCGCATTTGGAACCGGACCGACCCCGGGAGTGCTTTGGTGGTATTAGTTTGCAAAGTTGCGACGCGCGCAAAGTTCGGCTAATTAGCAAACGGGCTGGTTAGCATAGTGCGAGATTTCGCGCAGCTCCGAAAGTTTGCATGTGGACCCGGACCGACCCCAGGAGTGCTTTGGTGCCATTAGTTTGCCAAGTTGCGAGACGCGTCAAGCTCGGCTAACTAGTCAGCCAGCTGGCCACGCCTGGGGATCTGCCGGGCTGATTAGCATAGTGGGAGATTTTGCGCAGCTCCGATACTTCGCATTTGGAACCGGACCGACCCCGGGAGTGCTTTGGTGGTATTAGTTTGCAAAGTTGCGACGCGCGCAAAGTTCGGCTAATTAGCAAACGGGCTGGTTAGCATAGTGCGAGATTTCGCGCAGCTCCGAAAGTTTGCATGTGGACCCGGACCGACCCCAGGAGTGCTTTGGTGCCATTAGTTTGCCAAGTTGCGAGACGCGTCAAGCTCGGCTAACTAGTCAGCCAGCTGGCCACGCCTGGGGATCTGCCGGGCTGATTAGCATAGTGGGAGATTTTGCGCAGCTCCGATACTTCGCATTTGGAACCGGACCGACCCCGGGAGTGCTTTGGTGGTATTAGTTTGCAAAGTTGCGACGCGCGCAAAGTTCGGCTAATTAGCAAACGGGCTGGTTAGCATAGTGCGAGATTTCGCGCAGCTCCGAAAGTTTGCATGTGGACCCGGACCGACCCCAGGAGTGCTTTGGTGCCATTAGTTTGCCAAGTTGCGAGACGCGTCAAGCTCGGCTAACTAGTCAGCCAGCTGGCCACGCCGGGGGATCTGCCGGGCTGATTAGCATAGTGGGAGATTTTGCGCAGCTCCGATACTTCGCATTTGGAACCGGACCGACCCCGGGAGTGCTTTGGTGGTATTAGTTTGCAAAGTTGCGACGCGCGCAAAGTTCGGCTAATTAGCAAACGGGCTGGTTAGCATAGTGCGAGATTTCGCGCAGCTCCGAAAGTTTGCATGTGGACCCGGACCGACCCCAGGAGTGCTTTGGTGCCATTAGTTTGCCAAGTTGCGAGACGCGTCAAGCTCGGCTAACTAGTCAGCCAGCTGGCCACGCCTGGGGATCTGCCGGGCTGATTAGCATAGTGGGAGATTTTGCGCAGCTCCGATACTTCGCATTTGGAACCGGACCGACCCCGGGAGTGCTTTGGTGGTATTAGTTTGCAAAGTTGCGACGCGCGCAAAGTTCGGCTAATTAGCAAACGGGCTGGTTAGCATAGTGCGAGATTTCGCGCAGCTCCGAAAGTTTGCATGTGGACCCGGACCGACCCCAGGAGTGCTTTGGTGCCATTAGTTTGCCAAGTTGCGAGACGCGTCAAGCTCGGCTAACTAGTCAGCCAGCTGGCCACGCCTGGGGATCTGCCGGGCTGATTAGCATAGTGGGAGATTTTGCGCAGCTCCGATACTTCGCATTTGGAACCGGACCGACCCCGGGAGTGCTTTGGTGGTATTAGTTTGCAAAGTTGCGACGCGCGCAAAGTTCGGCTAATTAGCAAACGGGCTGGTTAGCATAGTGCGAGATTTCGCGCAGCTCCGAAAGTTTGCATGTGGACCCGGACCGACCCCAGGAGTGCTTTGGTGCCATTAGTTTGCCAAGTTGCGAGACGCGTCAAGCTCGGCTAACTAGTCAGCCAGCTGGCCACGCCTAGGGATCTGCCGGGCTGATTAGCATAGTGGGAGATTTTGCGCAGCTCCGATACTTCGCATTTGGAACCGGACCGACCCCGGGAGTGCTTTGGTGGTATTAGTTTGCAAAGTTGCGACGCGCGCAAAGTTCGGCTAATTAGCAAACGGGCTGGTTAGCATAGTGCGAGATTTCGCGCAGCTCCGAAAGTTTGCATGTGGACCCGGACCGACCCCAGGAGTGCTTTGGTGCCATTAGTTTGCCAAGTTGCGAGACGCGTCAAGCTCGGCTAACTAGTCAGCCAGCTGGCCACGCCTGGGGATCTGCCGGGCTGATTAGCATAGTGGGAGATTTTGCGCAGCTCCGATACTTCGCATTTGGAACCGGACCGACCCCGGGAGTGCTTTGGTGGTATTAGTTTGCAAAGTTGCGACGCGCGCAAAGTTCGGCTAATTAGCAAACGGGCTGGTTAGCATAGTGCGAGATTTCGCGCAGCTCCGAAAGTTTGCATGTGGACCCGGACCGACCCCAGGAGTGCTTTGGTGCCATTAGTTTGCCAAGTTGCGAGACGCGTCAAGCTCGGCTAACTAGTCAGCCAGCTGGCCACGCCTGGGGATCTGCCGGGCTGATTAGCATAGTGGGAGATTTTGCGCAGCTCCGATACTTCGCATTTGGAACCGGACCGACCCCGGGAGTGCTTTGGTGGTATTAGTTTGCAAAGTTGCGACGCGCGCAAAGTTCGGCTAATTAGCAAACGGGCTGGTTAGCATAGTGCGAGATTTCGCGCAGCTCCGAAAGTTTGCATGTGGACCCGGACCGACCCCAGGAGTGCTTTGGTGCCATTAGTTTGCCAAGTTGCGAGACGCGTCAAGCTCGGCTAACTAGTCAGCCAGCTGGCCACGCCTGGGGATCTGCCGGGCTGATTAGCATAGTGGGAGATTTTGCGCAGCTCCGATACTTCGCATTTGGAACCGGACCGACCCCGGGAGTGCTTTGGTGGTATTAGTTTGCAAAGTTGCGACGCGCGCAAAGTTCGGCTAATTAGCAAACGGGCTGGTTAGCATAGTGCGAGATTTCGCGCAGCTCCGAAAGTTTGCATGTGGACCCGGACCGACCCCAGGAGTGCTTTGGTGCCATTAGTTTGCCAAGTTGCGAGACGCGTCAAGCTCGGCTAACTAGTCAGCCAGCTGGCCACGCCTGGGGATCTGCCGGGCTGATTAGCATAGTGGGAGATTTTGCGCAGCTCCGATACTTCGCATTTGGAACCGGACCGACCCCGGGAGTGCTTTGGTGGTATTAGTTTGCAAAGTTGCGACGCGCGCAAAGTTCGGCTAATTAGCAAACGGGCTGGTTAGCATAGTGCGAGATTTCGCGCAGCTCCGAAAGTTTGCATGTGGACCCGGACCGACCCCAGGAGTGCTTTGGTGCCATTAGTTTGCCAAGTTGCGAGACGCGTCAAGCTCGGCTAACTAGTCAGCCAGCTGGCCACGCCTGGGGATCTGCCGGGCTGATTAGCATAGTGGGAGATTTTGCGCAGCTCCGATACTTCGCATTTGGAACCGGACCGACCCCGGGAGTGCTTTGGTGGTATTAGTTTGCAAAGTTGCGACGCGCGCAAAGTTCGGCTAATTAGCAAACGGGCTGGTTAGCATAGTGCGAGATTTCGCGCAGCTCCGAAAGTTTGCATGTGGACCCGGACCGACCCCAGGAGTGCTTTGGTGCCATTAGTTTGCCAAGTTGCGAGACGCGTCAAGCTCGGCTAACTAGTCAGCCAGCTGGCCACGCCTGGGGATCTGCCGGGCTGATTAGCATAGTGGGAGATTTTGCGCAGCTCCGATACTTCGCATTTGGAACCGGACCGACCCCGGGAGTGCTTTGGTGGTATTAGTTTGCAAAGTTGCGACGCGCGCAAAGTTCGGCTAATTAGCAAACGGGCTGGTTAGCATAGTGCGAGATTTCGCGCAGCTCCGAAAGTTTGCATGTGGACCCGGACCGACCCCAGGAGTGCTTTGGTGCCATTAGTTTGCCAAGTTGCGAGACGCGTCAAGCTCGGCTAACTAGTCAGCCAGCTGGCCACGCCTGGGGATCTGCCGGGCTGATTAGCATAGTGGGAGATTTTGCGCAGCTCCGATACTTCGCATTTGGAACCGGACCGACCCCGGGAGTGCTTTGGTGGTATTAGTTTGCAAAGTTGCGACGCGCGCAAAGTTCGGCTAATTAGCAAACGGGCTGGTTAGCATAGTGCGAGATTTCGCGCAGCTCCGAAAGTTTGCATGTGGACCCGGACCGACCCCAGGAGTGCTTTGGTGCCATTAGTTTGCCAAGTTGCGAGACGCGTCAAGCTCGGCTAACTAGTCAGCCAGCTGGCCACGCCTGGGGATCTGCCGGGCTGATTAGCATAGTGGGAGATTTTGCGCAGCTCCGATACTTCGCATTTGGAACCGGACCGACCCCGGGAGTGCTTTGGTGGTATTAGTTTGCAAAGTTGCGACGCGCGCAAAGTTCGGCTAATTAGCAAACGGGCTGGTTAGCATAGTGCGAGATTTCGCGCAGCTCCGAAAGTTTGCATGTGGACCCGGACCGACCCCAGGAGTGCTTTGGTGCCATTAGTTTGCCAAGTTGCGAGACGCGTCAAGCTCGGCTAACTAGTCAGCCAGCTGGCCACGCCTGGGGATCTGCCGGGCTGATTAGCATAGTGGGAGATTTTGCGCAGCTCCGATACTTCGCATTTGGAACCGGACCGACCCCGGGAGTGCTTTGGTGGTATTAGTTTGCAAAGTTGCGACGCGCGCAAAGTTCGGCTAATTAGCAAACGGGCTGGTTAGCATAGTGCGAGATTTCGCGCAGCTCCGAAAGTTTGCATGTGGACCCGGACCGACCCCAGGAGTGCTTTGGTGCCATTAGTTTGCCAAGTTGCGAGACGCGTCAAGCTCGGCTAACTAGTCAGCCAGCTGGCCACGCCTGGGGATCTGCCGGGCTGATTAGCATAGTGGGAGATTTTGCGCAGCTCCGATACTTCGCATTTGGAACCGGACCGACCCCGGGAGTGCTTTGGTGGTATTAGTTTGCAAAGTTGCGACGCGCGCAAAGTTCGGCTAATTAGCAAACGGGCTGGTTAGCATAGTGCGAGATTTCGCGCAGCTCCGAAAGTTTGCATGTGGACCCGGACCGACCCCAGGAGTGCTTTGGTGCCATTAGTTTGCCAAGTTGCGAGACGCGTCAAGCTCGGCTAACTAGTCAGCCAGCTGGCCACGCCTGGGGATCTGCCGGGCTGATTAGCATAGTGGGAGATTTTGCGCAGCTCCGATACTTCGCATTTGGAACCGGACCGACCCCGGGAGTGCTTTGGTGGTATTAGTTTGCAAAGTTGCGACGCGCGCAAAGTTCGGCTAATTAGCAAACGGGCTGGTTAGCATAGTGCGAGATTTCGCGCAGCTCCGAAAGTTTGCATGTGGACCCGGACCGACCCCAGGAGTGCTTTGGTGCCATTAGTTTGCCAAGTTGCGAGACGCGTCAAGCTCGGCTAACTAGTCAGCCAGCTGGCCACGCCTGGGGATCTGCCGGGCTGATTAGCATAGTGGGAGATTTTGCGCAGCTCCGATACTTCGCATTTGGAACCGGACCGACCCCGGGAGTGCTTTGGTGGTATTAGTTTGCAAAGTTGCGACGCGCGCAAAGTTCGGCTAATTAGCAAACGGGCTGGTTAGCATAGTGCGAGATTTCGCGCAGCTCCGAAAGTTTGCATGTGGACCCGGACCGACCCCAGGAGTGCTTTGGTGCCATTAGTTTGCCAAGTTGCGAGACGCGTCAAGCTCGGCTAACTAGTCAGCCAGCTGGCCACGCCTGGGGATCTGCCGGGCTGATTAGCATAGTGGGAGATTTTGCGCAGCTCCGATACTTCGCATTTGGAACCGGACCGACCCCGGGAGTGCTTTGGTGGTATTAGTTTGCAAAGTTGCGACGCGCGCAAAGTTCGGCTAATTAGCAAACGGGCTGGTTAGCATAGTGCGAGATTTCGCGCAGCTCCGAAAGTTTGCATGTGGACCCGGACCGACCCCAGGAGTGCTTTGGTGCCATTAGTTTGCCAAGTTGCGAGACGCGTCAAGCTCGGCTAACTAGTCAGCCAGCTGGCCACGCCTGGGGATCTGCCGGGCTGATTAGCATAGTGGGAGATTTTGCGCAGCTCCGATACTTCGCATTTGGAACCGGACCGACCCCGGGAGTGCTTTGGTGGTATTAGTTTGCAAAGTTGCGACGCGCGCAAAGTTCGGCTAATTAGCAAACGGGCTGGTTAGCATAGTGCGAGATTTCGTGCAGCTCCGAAAGTTTGCATGTGGACCCGGACCGACCCCAGGAGTGCTTTGGTGCCATTAGTTTGCCAAGTTGCGAGACGCGTCAAGCTCGGCTAACTAGTCAGCCAGCTGGCCACGCCTGGGGATCTGCCGGGCTGATTAGCATAGTGGGAGATTTTGCGCAGCTCCGATACTTCGCATTTGGAACCGGACCGACCCCGGGAGTGCTTTGGTGGTATTAGTTTGCAAAGTTGCGACGCGCGCAAAGTTCGGCTAATTAGCAAACGGGCTGGTTAGCATAGTGCGAGATTTCGCGCAGCTCCGAAAGTTTGCATGTGGACCCGGACCGACCCCAGGAGTGCTTTGGTGCCATTAGTTTGCCAAGTTGCGAGACGCGTCAAGCTCGGCTAACTAGTCAGCCAGCTGGCCACGCCTGGGGATCTGCCGGGCTGATTAGCATAGTGGGAGATTTTGCGCAGCTCCGATACTTCGCATTTGGAACCGGACCGACCCCGGGAGTGCTTTGGTGGTATTAGTTTGCAAAGTTGCGACGCGCGCAAAGTTCGGCTAATTAGCAAACGGGCTGGTTAGCATAGTGCGAGATTTCGCGCAGCTCCGAAAGTTTGCATGTGGACCCGGACCGACCCCAGGAGTGCTTTGGTGCCATTAGTTTGCCAAGTTGCGAGACGCGTCAAGCTCGGCTAACTAGTCAGCCAGCTGGCCACGCCTGGGGATCTGCCGGGCTGATTAGCATAGTGGGAGATTTTGCGCAGCTCCGATACTTCGCATTTGGAACCGGACCGACCCCGGGAGTGCTTTGGTGGTATTAGTTTGCAAAGTTGCGACGCGCGCAAAGTTCGGCTAATTAGCAAACGGGCTGGTTAGCATAGTGCGAGATTTCGCGCAGCTCCGAAAGTTTGCATGTGGACCCGGACCGACCCCAGGAGTGCTTTGGTGCCATTAGTTTGCCAAGTTGCGAGACGCGTCAAGCTCGGCTAACTAGTCAGCCAGCTGGCCACGCCTGGGGATCTGCCGGGCTGATTAGCATAGTGGGAGATTTTGCGCAGCTCCGATACTTCGCATTTGGAACCGGACCGACCCCGGGAGTGCTTTGGTGGTATTAGTTTGCAAAGTTGCGACGCGCGCAAAGTTCGGCTAATTAGCAAACGGGCTGGTTAGCATAGTGCGAGATTTCGCGCAGCTCCGAAAGTTTGCATGTGGACCCGGACCGACCCCAGGAGTGCTTTGGTGCCATTAGTTTGCCAAGTTGCGAGACGCGTCAAGCTCGGCTAACTAGTCAGCCAGCTGGCCACGCCAGGGGATCTGCCGGGCTGATTAGCATAGTGGGAGATTTTGCGCAGCTCCGATACTTCGCATTTGGAACCGGACCGACCCCGGGAGTGCTTTGGTGGTATTAGTTTGCAAAGTTGCGACGCGCGCAAAGTTCGGCTAATTAGCAAACGGGCTGGTTAGCATAGTGCGAGATTTCGCGCAGCTCCGAAAGTTTGCATGTGGACCCGGACCGACCCCAGGAGTGCTTTGGTGCCATTAGTTTGCCAAGTTGCGAGACGCGTCAAGCTCGGCTAACTAGTCAGCCAGCTGGCCACGCCTGGGGATCTGCCGGGCTGATTAGCACAGTGGGAGATTTTGCGCAGCTCCGATACTTCGCATTTGGAACCGGACCGACCCCGGGAGTGCTTTGGTGGTATTAGTTTGCAAAGTTGCGACGCGCGCAAAGTTCGGCTAATTAGCAAACGGGCTGGTTAGCATAGTGCGAGATTTCGCGCAGCTCCGAAAGTTTGCATGTGGACCCGGACCGACCCCAGGAGTGCTTTGGTGCCATTAGTTTGCCAAGTTGCGAGACGCGTCAAGCTCGGCTAACTAGTCAGCCAGCTGGCCACGCCTGGGGATCTGCCGGGCTGATTAGCATAGTGGGAGATTTTGCGCAGCTCCGATACTTCGCATTTGGAACCGGACCGACCCCGGGAGTGCTTTGGTGGTATTAGTTTGCAAAGTTGCGACGCGCGCAAAGTTCGGCTAATTAGCAAACGGGCTGGTTAGCATAGTGCGAGATTTCGCGCAGCTCCGAAAGTTTGCATGTGGACCCGGACCGACCCCAGGAGTGCTTTGGTGCCATTAGTTTGCCAAGTTGCGAGACGCGTCAAGCTCGGCTAACTAGTCAGCCAGCTGGCCACGCCTGGGGATCTGCCGGGCTGATTAGCACAGTGGGAGATTTTGCGCAGCTCCGATACTTCGCATTTGGAACCGGACCGACCCCGGGAGTGCTTTGGTGGTATTAGTTTGCAAAGTTGCGACGCGCGCAAAGTTCGGCTAATTAGCAAACGGGCTGGTTAGCATAGTGCGAGATTTCGCGCAGCTCCGAAAGTTTGCATGTGGACCCGGACCGACCCCAGGAGTGCTTTGGTGCCATTAGTTTGCCAAGTTGCGAGACGCGTCAAGCTCGGCTAACTAGTCAGCCAGCTGGCCACGCCTGGGGATCTGCCGGGCTGATTAGCATAGTGGGAGATTTTGCGCAGCTCCGATACTTCGCATTTGGAACCGGACCGACCCCGGGAGTGCTTTGGTGGTATTAGTTTGCAAAGTTGCGACGCGCGCAAAGTTCGGCTAATTAGCAAACGGGCTGGTTAGCATAGTGCGAGATTTCGCGCAGCTCCGAAAGTTTGCATGTGGACCCGGACCGACCCCAGGAGTGCTTTGGTGCCATTAGTTTGCCAAGTTGCGAGACGCGTCAAGCTCGGCTAACTAGTCAGCCAGCTGGCCACGCCTGGGGATCTGCCGGGCTGATTAGCATAGTGGGAGATTTTGCGCAGCTCCGATACTTCGCATTTGGAACCGGACCGACCCCGGGAGTGCTTTGGTGGTATTAGTTTGCAAAGTTGCGACGCGCGCAAAGTTCGGCTAATTAGCAAACGGGCTGGTTAGCATAGTGCGAGATTTCGCGCAGCTCCGAAAGTTTGCATGTGGACCCGGACCGACCCCAGGAGTGCTTTGGTGCCATTAGTTTGCCAAGTTGCGAGACGCGTCAAGCTCGGCTAACTAGTCAGCCAGCTGGCCACGCCTGGGGATCTGCCGGGCTGATTAGCATAGTGGGAGATTTTGCGCAGCTCCGATACTTCGCATTTGGAACCGGACCGACCCCGGGAGTGCTTTGGTGGTATTAGTTTGCAAAGTTGCGACGCGCGCAAAGTTCGGCTAATTAGCAAACGGGCTGGTTAGCATAGTGCGAGATTTCGCGCAGCTCCGAAAGTTTGCATGTGGACCCGGACCGACCCCAGGAGTGCTTTGGTGCCATTAGTTTGCCAAGTTGCGAGACGCGTCAAGCTCGGCTAACTAGTCAGCCAGCTGGCCACGCCTGGGGATCTGCCGGGCTGATTAGCATAGTGGGAGATTTTGCGCAGCTCCGATACTTCGCATTTGGAACCGGACCGACCCCGGGAGTGCTTTGGTGGTATTAGTTTGCAAAGTTGCGACGCGCGCAAAGTTCGGCTAATTAGCAAACGGGCTGGTTAGCATAGTGCGAGATTTCGCGCAGCTCCGAAAGTTTGCATGTGGACCCGGACCGACCCCAGGAGTGCTTTGGTGCCATTAGTTTGCCAAGTTGCGAGACGCGTCAAGCTCGGCTAACTAGTCAGCCAGCTGGCCACGCCTGGGGATCTGCCGGGCTGATTAGCATAGTGGGAGATTTTGCGCAGCTCCGATACTTCGCATTTGGAACCGGACCGACCCCGGGAGTGCTTTGGTGGTATTAGTTTGCAAAGTTGCGACGCGCGCAAAGTTCGGCTAATTAGCAAACGGGCTGGTTAGCATAGTGCGAGATTTCGCGCAGCTCCGAAAGTTTGCATGTGGACCCGGACCGACCCCAGGAGTGCTTTGGTGCCATTAGTTTGCCAAGTTGCGAGACGCGTCAAGCTCGGCTAACTAGTCAGCCAGCTGGCCACGCCAGGGGATCTGCCGGGCTGATTAGCATAGTGGGAGATTTTGCGCAGCTCCGATACTTCGCATTTGGAACCGGACCGACCCCGGGAGTGCTTTGGTGGTATTAGTTTGCAAAGTTGCGACGCGCGCAAAGTTCGGCTAATTAGCAAACGGGCTGGTTAGCATAGTGCGAGATTTCGCGCAGCTCCGAAAGTTTGCATGTGGACCCGGACCGACCCCAGGAGTGCTTTGGTGCCATTAGTTTGCCAAGTTGCGAGACGCGTCAAGCTCGGCTAACTAGTCAGCCAGCTGGCCACGCCTGGGGATCTGCCGGGCTGATTAGCACAGTGGGAGATTTTGCGCAGCTCCGATACTTCGCATTTGGAACCGGACCGACCCCGGGAGTGCTTTGGTGGTATTAGTTTGCAAAGTTGCGACGCGCGCAAAGTTCGGCTAATTAGCAAACGGGCTGGTTAGCATAGTGCGAGATTTCGCGCAGCTCCGAAAGTTTGCATGTGGACCCGGACCGACCCCAGGAGTGCTTTGGTGCCATTAGTTTGCCAAGTTGCGAGACGCGTCAAGCTCGGCTAACTAGTCAGCCAGCTGGCCACGCCTGGGGATCTGCCGGGCTGATTAGCATAGTGGGAGATTTTGCGCAGCTCCGATACTTCGCATTTGGAACCGGACCGACCCCGGGAGTGCTTTGGTGGTATTAGTTTGCAAAGTTGCGACGCGCGCAAAGTTCGGCTAATTAGCAAACGGGCTGGTTAGCATAGTGCGAGATTTCGCGCAGCTCCGAAAGTTTGCATGTGGACCCGGACCGACCCCAGGAGTGCTTTGGTGCCATTAGTTTGCCAAGTTGCGAGACGCGTCAAGCTCGGCTAACTAGTCAGCCAGCTGGCCACGCCTGGGGATCTGCCGGGCTGATTAGCACAGTGGGAGATTTTGCGCAGCTCCGATACTTCGCATTTGGAACCGGACCGACCCCGGGAGTGCTTTGGTGGTATTAGTTTGCAAAGTTGCGACGCGCGCAAAGTTCGGCTAATTAGCAAACGGGCTGGTTAGCATAGTGCGAGATTTCGCGCAGCTCCGAAAGTTTGCATGTGGACCCGGACCGACCCCAGGAGTGCTTTGGTGCCATTAGTTTGCCAAGTTGCGAGACGCGTCAAGCTCGGCTAACTAGTCAGCCAGCTGGCCACGCCTGGGGATCTGCCGGGCTGATTAGCATAGTGGGAGATTTTGCGCAGCTCCGATACTTCGCATTTGGAACCGGACCGACCCCGGGAGTGCTTTGGTGGTATTAGTTTGCAAAGTTGCGACGCGCGCAAAGTTCGGCTAATTAGCAAACGGGCTGGTTAGCATAGTGCGAGATTTCGCGCAGCTCCGAAAGTTTGCATGTGGACCCGGACCGACCCCAGGAGTGCTTTGGTGCCATTAGTTTGCCAAGTTGCGAGACGCGTCAAGCTCGGCTAACTAGTCAGCCAGCTGGCCACGCCTGGGGATCTGCCGGGCTGATTAGCATAGTGGGAGATTTTGCGCAGCTCCGATACTTCGCATTTGGAACCGGACCGACCCCGGGAGTGCTTTGGTGGTATTAGTTTGCAAAGTTGCGACGCGCGCAAAGTTCGGCTAATTAGCAAACGGGCTGGTTAGCATAGTGCGAGATTTCGCGCAGCTCCGAAAGTTTGCATGTGGACCCGGACCGACCCCAGGAGTGCTTTGGTGCCATTAGTTTGCCAAGTTGCGAGACGCGTCAAGCTCGGCTAACTAGTCAGCCAGCTGGCCACGCCTGGGGATCTGCCGGGCTGATTAGCATAGTGGGAGATTTTGCGCAGCTCCGATACTTCGCATTTGGAACCGGACCGACCCCGGGAGTGCTTTGGTGGTATTAGTTTGCAAAGTTGCGACGCGCGCAAAGTTCGGCTAATTAGCAAACGGGCTGGTTAGCATAGTGCGAGATTTCGCGCAGCTCCGAAAGTTTGGATGTGGACCCGGACCGACCCCAGGAGTGCTTTGGTGCCATTAGTTTGCCAAGTTGCGAGACGCGTCAAGCTCGGCTAACTAGTCAGCCAGCTGGCCACGCCTGGGGATCTGCCGGGCTGATTAGCATAGTGGGAGATTTTGCGCAGCTCCGATACTTCGCATTTGGAACCGGACCGACCCCGGGAGTGCTTTGGTGGTATTAGTTTGCAAAGTTGCGACGCACGCAAAGTTCGGCTAATTAGCAAACGGGCTGGTTAGCATAGTGCGAGATTTCGCGCAGCTCCGAAAGTTTGCATGTGGACCCGGACCGACCCCAGGAGTGCTTTGGTGCCATTAGTTTGCCAAGTTGCGAGACGCGTCAAGCTCGGCTAACTAGTCAGCCAGCTGGCCACGCCTGGGGATCTGCCGGGCTGATTAGCATAGTGGGAGATTTTGCGCAGCTCCGATACTTCGCATTTGGAACCGGACCGACCCCGGGAGTGCTTTGGTGGTATTAGTTTGCAAAGTTGCGACGCGCGCAAAGTTCGGCTAATTAGCAAACGGGCTGGTTAGCATAGTGCGAGATTTCGCGCAGCTCCGAAAGTTTGCATGTGGACCCGGACCGACCCCAGGAGTGCTTTGGTGCCATTAGTTTGCCAAGTTGCGAGACGCGTCAAGCTCGGCTAACTAGTCAGCCAGCTGGCCACGCCTGGGGATCTGCCGGGCTGATTAGCATAGTGGGAGATTTTGCGCAGCTCCAATACTTCGCATTTGGAACCGGACCGACCCCGGGAGTGCTTTGGTGGTATTAGTTTGCAAAGTTGCGACGCGCGCAAAGTTCGGCTAATTAGCAAACGGGCTGGTTAGCATAGTGCGAGATTTCGCGCAGCTCCGAAAGTTTGCATGTGGACCCGGACCGACCCCAGGAGTGCTTTGGTGCCATTAGTTTGCCAAGTTGCGAGACGCGTCAAGCTCGGCTAACTAGTCAGCCAGCTGGCCACGCCTGGGGATCTGCCGGGCTGATTAGCATAGTGGGAGATTTTGCGCAGCTCCGATACTTCGCATTTGGAACCGGACCGACCCCGGGAGTGCTTTGGTGGTATTAGTTTGCAAAGTTGCGACGCGCGCAAAGTTCGGCTAATTAGCAAACGGGCTGGTTAGGATAGTGCGAGATTTCGCGCAGCTCCGAAAGTTTGCATGTGGACCCGGACCGACCCCAGGAGTGCTTTGGTGCCATTAGTTTGCCAAGTTGCGAGACGCGTCAAGCTCGGCTAACTAGTCAGCCAGCTGGCCTCGCCTGGGGATCTGCCGGGCTGATTAGCATAGTGGGAGATTTTGCGCAGCTCCGATACTTCGCATTTGGAACCGGACCGACCCCGGGAGTGCTTTGGTGGTATTAGTTTGCAAAGTTGCGACGCGCGCAAAGTTCGGCTAATTAGCAAACGGGCTGGTTAGCATAGTGCGAGATTTCGCGCAGCTCCGAAAGTTTGCATGTGGACCCGGACCGACCCCAGGAGTGCTTTGGTGCCATTAGTTTGCCAAGTTGCGAGACGCGTCAAGCTCGGCTAACTAGTCAGCCAGCTGGCCACGCCTGGGGATCTGCCGGGCTGATTAGCATAGTGGGAGATTTTGCGCAGCTCCGATACTTCGCATTTGGAACCGGACCGACCCCGGGAGTGCTTTGGTGGTATTAGTTTGCAAAGTTGCGACGCGCGCAAAGTTCGGCTAATTAGCAAACGGGCTGGTTAGCATAGTGCGAGATTTCGCGCAGCTCCGAAAGTTTGCATGTGGACCCGGACCGACCCCAGGAGTGCTTTGGTGCCATTAGTTTGCCAAGTTGCGAGACGCGTCAAGCTCGGCTAACTAGTCAGCCAGCTGGCCACGCCTGGGGATCTGCCGGGCTGATTAGCATAGTGGGAGATTTTGCGCAGCTCCGATACTTCGCATTTGGAACCGGACCGACCCCGGGAGTGCTTTGGTGGTATTAGTTTGCAAAGTTGCGACGCGCGCAAAGTTCGGCTAATTAGCAAACGGGCTGGTTAGCATAGTGCGAGATTTCGCGCAGCTCCGAAAGTTTGCATGTGGACCCGGACCGACCCCAGGAGTGCTTTGGTGCCATTAGTTTGCCAAGTTGCGAGACGCGTCAAGCTCGGCTAACTAGTCAGCCAGCTGGCCACGCCTGGGGATCTGCCGGGCTGATTAGCATAGTGGGAGATTTTGCGCAGCTCCGATACTTCGCATTTGGAACCGGACCGACCCCGGGAGTGCTTTGGTGGTATTAGTTTGCAAAGTTGCGACGCGCGCAAAGTTCGGCTAATTAGCAAACGGGCTGGTTAGCATAGTGCGAGATTTCGCGCAGCTCCGAAAGTTTGCATGTGGACCCGGACCGACCCCAGGAGTGCTTTGGTGCCATTAGTTTGCCAAGTTGCGAGACGCGTCAAGCTCGGCTAACTAGTCAGCCAGCTGGCCACGCCTGGGGATCTGCCGGGCTGATTAGCATAGTGGGAGATTTTGCGCAGCTCCGATACTTCGCATTTGGAACCGGACCGACCCCGGGAGTGCTTTGGTGGTATTAGTTTGCAAAGTTGCGACGCGCGCAAAGTTCGGCTAATTAGCAAACGGGCTGGTTAGCATAGTGCGAGATTTCGCGCAGCTCCGAAAGTTTGCATGTGGACCCGGACCGACCCCAGGAGTGCTTTGGTGCCATTAGTTTGCCAAGTTGCGAGACGCGTCAAGCTCGGCTAACTAGTCAGCCAGCTGGCCACGCCTGGGGATCTGCCGGGCTGATTAGCATAGTGGGAGATTTTGCGCAGCTCCGATACTTCGCATTTGGAACCGGACCGACCCCGGGAGTGCTTTGGTGGTATTAGTTTGCAAAGTTGCGACGCGCGCAAAGTTCGGCTAATTAGCAAACGGGCTGGTTAGCATAGTGCGAGATTTCGCGCAGCTCCGAAAGTTTGCATGTGGACCCGGACCGACCCCAGGAGTGCTTTGGTGCCATTAGTTTGCCAAGTTGCGAGACGCGTCAAGCTCGGCTAACTAGTCAGCCAGCTGGCCACGCCTGGGGATCTGCCGGGCTGATTAGCATAGTGGGAGATTTTGCGCAGCTCCGATACTTCGCATTTGGAACCGGACCGACCCCGGGAGTGCTTTGGTGGTATTAGTTTGCAAAGTTGCGACGCGCGCAAAGTTCGGCTAATTAGCAAACGGGCTGGTTAGCATAGTGCGAGATTTCGCGCAGCTCCGAAAGTTTGCATGTGGACCCGGACCGACCCCAGGAGTGCTTTGGTGCCATTAGTTTGCCAAGTTGCGAGACGCGTCAAGCTCGGCTAACTAGTCAGCCAGCTGGCCACGCCTGGGGATCTGCCGGGCTGATTAGCATAGTGGGAGATTTTGCGCAGCTCCGATACTTCGCATTTGGAACCGGACCGACCCCGGGAGTGCTTTGGTGGTATTAGTTTGCAAAGTTGCGACGCGCGCAAAGTTCGGCTAATTAGCAAACGGGCTGGTTAGCATAGTGCGAGATTTCGCGCAGCTCCGAAAGTTTGCATGTGGACCCGGACCGACCCCAGGAGTGCTTTGGTGCCATTAGTTTGCCAAGTTGCGAGACGCGTCAAGCTCGGCTAACTAGTCAGCCAGCTGGCCACGCCTGGGGATCTGCCGGGCTGATTAGCATAGTGGGAGATTTTGCGCAGCTCCGATACTTCGCATTTGGAACCGGACCGACCCCGAGAGTGCTTTGGTGGTATTAGTTTGCAAAGTTGCGACGCGCGCAAAGTTCGGCTAATTAGCAAACGGGCTGGTTAGCATAGTGCGAGATTTCGCGCAGCTCCGAAAGTTTGCATGTGGACCCGGACCGACCCCAGGAGTGCTTTGGTGCCATTAGTTTGCCAAGTTGCGAGACGCGTCAAGCTCGGCTAACTAGTCAGCCAGCTGGCCACGCCTGGGGATCTGCCGGGCTGATTAGCATAGTGGGAGATTTTGCGCAGCTCCGATACTTCGCATTTGGAACCGGACCGACCCCGGGAGTGCTTTGGTGGTATTAGTTTGCAAAGTTGCGACGCGCGCAAAGTTCGGCTAATTAGCAAACGGGCTGGTTAGCATAGTGCGAGATTTCGCGCAGCTCCGAAAGTTTGCATGTGGACCCGGACCGACCCCAGGAGTGCTTTGGTGCCATTAGTTTGCCAAGTTGCGAGACGCGTCAAGCTCGGCTAACTAGTCAGCCAGCTGGCCACGCCTGGGGATCTGCCGGGCTGATTAGCATAGTGGGAGATTTTGCGCAGCTCCGATACTTCGCATTTGGAACCGGACCGACCCCGGGAGTGCTTTGGTGGTATTAGTTTGCAAAGTTGCGACGCGCGCAAAGTTCGGCTAATTAGCAAACGGGCTGGTTAGCATAGTGCGAGATTTCGCGCAGCTCCGAAAGTTTGCATGTGGACCCGGACCGACCCCAGGAGTGCTTTGGTGCCATTAGTTTGCCAAGTTGCGAGACGCGTCAAGCTCGGCTAACTAGTCAGCCAGCTGGCCACGCCTGGGGATCTGCCGGGCTGATTAGCATAGTGGGAGATTTTGCGCAGCTCCGATACTTCGCATTTGGAACCGGACCGACCCCGGGAGTGCTTTGGTGGTATTAGTTTGCAAAGTTGCGACGCGCGCAAAGTTCGGCTAATTAGCAAACGGGCTGGTTAGCATAGTGCGAGATTTCGCGCAGCTCCGAAAGTTTGCATGTGGACCCGGACCGACCCCAGGAGTGCTTTGGTGCCATTAGTTTGCCAAGTTGCGCAGACGCGTCAAGCTCGGCTAACTAGTCAGCCAGCTGGCCACGCCTGGGGATCTGCCGGGCTGATTAGCATAGTGGGAGATTTTGCGCAGCTCCGATACTTCGCATTTGGAACCGGACCGACCCCGGGAGTGCTTTGGTGGTATTAGTTTGCAAAGTTGCGACGCGCGCAAAGTTCGGCTAATTAGCAAACGGGCTGGTTAGCATAGTGCGAGATTTCGCGCAGCTCCGAAAGTTTGCATGTGGACCCGGACCGACCCCAGGAGTGCTTTGGTGCCATTAGTTTGCCAAGTTGCGAGACGCGTCAAGCTCGGCTAACTAGTCAGCCAGCTGGCCACGCCTGGGGATCTGCCGGGCTGATTAGCATAGTGGGAGATTTTGCGCAGCTCCGATACTTCGCATTTGGAACCGGACCGACCCCGGGAGTGCTTTGGTGGTATTAGTTTGCAAAGTTGCGACGCGCGCAAAGTTCGGCTAATTAGCAAACGGGCTGGTTAGCATAGTGCGAGATTTCGCGCAGCTCCGAAAGTTTGCATGTGGACCCGGACCGACCCCAGGAGTGCTTTGGTGCCATTAGTTTGCCAAGTTGCGAGACGCGTCAAGCTCGGCTAACTAGTCAGCCAGCTGGCCACGCCTGGGGATCTGCCGGGCTGATTAGCATAGTGGGAGATTTTGCGCAGCTCCGATACTTCGCATTTGGAACCGGACCGACCCCGGGAGTGCTTTGGTGGTATTAGTTTGCAAAGTTGCGACGCGCGCAAAGTTCGGCTAATTAGCAAACGGGCTGGTTAGCATAGTGCGAGATTTCGCGCAGCTCCGAAAGTTTGCATGTGGACCCGGACCGACCCCAGGAGTGCTTTGGTGCCATTAGTTTGCCAAGTTGCGAGACGCGTCAAGCTCGGCTAACTAGTCAGCCAGCTGGCCACGCCTGGGGATCTGCCGGGCTGATTAGCATAGTGGGAGATTTTGCGCAGCTCCGATACTTCGCATTTGGAACCGGACCGACCCCGGGAGTGCTTTGGTGGTATTAGTTTGCAAAGTTGCGACGCGCGCAAAGTTCGGCTAATTAGCAAACGGGCTGGTTAGCATAGTGCGAGATTTCGCGCAGCTCCGAAAGTTTGCATGTGGACCCGGACCGACCCCAGGAGTGCTTTGGTGCCATTAGTTTGCCAAGTTGCGAGACGCGTCAAGCTCGGCTAACTAGTCAGCCAGCTGGCCACGCCTGGGGATCTGCCGGGCTGATTAGCATAGTGGGAGATTTTGCGCAGCTCCGATACTTCGCATTTGGAACCGGACCGACCCCGGGAGTGCTTTGGTGGTATTAGTTTGCAAAGTTGCGACGCGCGCAAAGTTCGGCTAATTAGCAAACGGGCTGGTTAGCATAGTGCGAGATTTCGCGCAGCTCCGAAAGTTTGCATGTGGACCCGGACCGACCCCAGGAGTGCTTTGGTGCCATTAGTTTGCCAAGTTGCGAGACGCGTCAAGCTCGGCTAACTAGTCAGCCAGCTGGCCACGCCTGGGGATCTGCCGGGCTGATTAGCATAGTGGGAGATTTTGCGCAGCTCCGATACTTCGCATTTGGAACCGGACCGACCCCGGGAGTGCTTTGGTGGTATTAGTTTGCAAAGTTGCGACGCGCGCAAAGTTCGGCTAATTAGCAAACGGGCTGGTTAGCATAGTGCGAGATTTCGCGCAGCTCCGAAAGTTTGCATGTGGACCCGGACCGACCCCAGGAGTGCTTTGGTGCCATTAGTTTGCCAAGTTGCGAGACGCGTCAAGCTCGGCTAACTAGTCAGCCAGCTGGCCACGCCTGGGGATCTGCCGGGCTGATTAGCATAGTGGGAGATTTTGCGCAGCTCCGATACTTCGCATTTGGAACCGGACCGACCCCGGGAGTGCTTTGGTGGTATTAGTTTGCAAAGTTGCGACGCGCGCAAAGTTCGGCTAATTAGCAAACGGGCTGGTTAGCATAGTGCGAGATTTCGCGCAGCTCCGAAAGTTTGCATGTGGACCCGGACCGACCCCAGGAGTGCTTTGGTGCCATTAGTTTGCCAAGTTGCGAGACGCGTCAAGCTCGGCTAACTAGTCAGCCAGCTGGCCACGCCTGGGGATCTGCCGGGCTGATTAGCATAGTGGGAGATTTTGCGCAGCTCCGATACTTCGCATTTGGAACCGGACCGACCCCGGGAGTGCTTTGGTGGTATTAGTTTGCAAAGTTGCGACGCGCGCAAAGTTCGGCTAATTAGCAAACGGGCTGGTTAGCATAGTGCGAGATTTCGCGCAGCTCCGAAAGTTTGCATGTGGACCCGGACCGACCCCAGGAGTGCTTTGGTGCCATTAGTTTGCCAAGTTGCGAGACGCGTCAAGCTCGGCTAACTAGTCAGCCAGCTGGCCACGCCTGGGGATCTGCCGGGCTGATTAGCATAGTGGGAGATTTTGCGCAGCTCCGATACTTCGCATTTGGAACCGGACCGACCCCGGGAGTGCTTTGGTGGTATTAGTTTGCAAAGTTGCGACGCGCGCAAAGTTCGGCTAATTAGCAAACGGGCTGGTTAGCATAGTGCGAGATTTCGCGCAGCTCCGAAAGTTTGCATGTGGACCCGGACCGACCCCAGGAGTGCTTTGGTGCCATTAGTTTGCCAAGTTGCGAGACGCGTCAAGCTCGGCTAACTAGTCAGCCAGCTGGCCACGCCTGGGGATCTGCCGGGCTGATTAGCATAGTGGGAGATTTTGCGCAGCTCCGATACTTCGCATTTGGAACCGGACCGACCCCGGGAGTGCTTTGGTGGTATTAGTTTGCAAAGTTGCGACGCGCGCAAAGTTCGGCTAATTAGCAAACGGGCTGGTTAGCATAGTGCGAGATTTCGCGCAGCTCCGAAAGTTTGCATGTGGACCCGGACCGACCCCAGGAGTGCTTTGGTGCCATTAGTTTGCCAAGTTGCGAGACGCGTCAAGCTCGGCTAACTAGTCAGCCAGCTGGCCACGCCTGGGGATCTGCCGGGCTGATTAGCATAGTGGGAGATTTTGCGCAGCTCCGATACTTCGCATTTGGAACCGGACCGACCCCGGGAGTGCTTTGGTGGTATTAGTTTGCAAAGTTGCGACGCGCGCAAAGTTCGGCTAATTAGCAAACGGGCTGGTTAGCATAGTGCGAGATTTCGCGCAGCTCCGAAAGTTTGCATGTGGACCCGGACCGACCCCAGGAGTGCTTTGGTGCCATTAGTTTGCCAAGTTGCGAGACGCGTCAAGCTCGGCTAACTAGTCAGCCAGCTGGCCACGCCTGGGGATCTGCCGGGCTGATTAGCATAGTGGGAGATTTTGCGCAGCTCCGATACTTCGCATTTGGAACCGGACCGACCCCGGGAGTGCTTTGGTGGTATTAGTTTGCAAAGTTGCGACGCGCGCAAAGTTCGGCTAATTAGCAAACGGGCTGGTTAGCATAGTGCGAGATTTCGCGCAGCTCCGAAAGTTTGCATGTGGACCCGGACCGACCCCAGGAGTGCTTTGGTGCCATTAGTTTGCCAAGTTGCGAGACGCGTCAAGCTCGGCTAACTAGTCAGCCAGCTGGCCACGCCTGGGGATCTGCCGGGCTGATTAGCATAGTGGGAGATTTTGCGCAGCTCCGATACTTCGCATTTGGAACCGGACCGACCCCGGGAGTGCTTTGGTGGTATTAGTTTGCAAAGTTGCGACGCGCGCAAAGTTCGGCTAATTAGCAAACGGGCTGGTTAGCATAGTGCGAGATTTCGCGCAGCTCCGAAAGTTTGCATGTGGACCCGGACCGACCCCAGGAGTGCTTTGGTGCCATTAGTTTGCCAAGTTGCGAGACGCGTCAAGCTCGGCTAACTAGTCAGCCAGCTGGCCACGCCTGGGGATCTGCCGGGCTGATTAGCATAGTGGGAGATTTTGCGCAGCTCCGATACTTCGCATTTGGAACCGGACCGACCCCGGGAGTGCTTTGGTGGTATTAGTTTGCAAAGTTGCGACGCGCGCAAAGTTCGGCTAATTAGCAAACGGGCTGGTTAGCATAGTGCGAGATTTCGCGCAGCTCCGAAAGTTTGCATGTGGACCCGGACCGACCCCAGGAGTGCTTTGGTGCCATTAGTTTGCCAAGTTGCGAGACGCGTCAAGCTCGGCTAACTAGTCAGCCAGCTGGCCACGCCTGGGGATCTGCCGGGCTGATTAGCATAGTGGGAGATTTTGCGCAGCTCCGATACTTCGCATTTGGAACCGGACCGACCCCAGGAGTGCTTTGGTGGTATTAGTTTGCAAAGTTGCGACGCGCGCAAAGTTCGGCCAATTAGCAAACAGGCTGGTTAGCATAGTGCGAGATTTCGCGCAGCTCCGAAAGTTTGCATGTGGACCCGGACCGACCCCAGGAGTGCTTTGGTGCCATTAGTTTGCCAAGTTGCGAGACGCGTCAAGCTCGGCTAACTAGTCAGCCAGCTGGCCACGCCTGGGGATCTGCCGGGCTGATTAGCATAGTGGGAGATTTTGCGCAGCTCCGATACTTCGCATTTGGAACCGGACCGACCCCGGGAGTGCTTTGGTGGTATTAGTTTGCAAAGTTGCGACGCGCGCAAAGTTCGGCTAATTAGCAAACGGGCTGGTTAGCATAGTGCGAGATTTCGCGCAGCTCCGAAAGTTTGCATGTGGACCCGGACCGACCCCAGGAGTGCTTTGGTGCCATTAGTTTGCCAAGTTGCGAGACGCGTCAAGCTCGGCTAACTAGTCAGCCAGCTGGCCACGCCTGGGGATCTGCCGGGCTGATTAGCATAGTGGGAGATTTTGCGCAGCTCCGATACTTCGCATTTGGAACCGGACCGACCCCGGGAGTGCTTTGGTGGTATTAGTTTGCAAAGTTGCGACGCGCGCAAAGTTCGGCTAATTAGCAAACGGGCTGGTTAGCATAGTGCGAGATTTCGCGCAGCTCCGAAAGTTTGCATGTGGACCCGGACCGACCCCAGGAGTGCTTTGGTGCCATTAGTTTGCCAAGTTGCGAGACGCGTCAAGCTCGGCTAACTAGTCAGCCAGCTGGCCACGCCTGGGGATCTGCCGGGCTGATTAGCATAGTGGGAGATTTTGCGCAGCTCCGATACTTCGCATTTGGAACCGGACCGACCCCGGGAGTGCTTTGGTGGTATTAGTTTGCAAAGTTGCGACGCGCGCAAAGTTCGGCTAATTAGCAAACGGGCTGGTTAGCATAGTGCGAGATTTCGCGCAGCTCCGAAAGTTTGCATGTGGACCCGGACCGACCCCAGGAGTGCTTTGGTGCCATTAGTTTGCCAAGTTGCGAGACGCGTCAAGCTCGGCTAACTAGTCAGCCAGCTGGCCACGCCTGGGGATCTGCCGGGCTGATTAGCATAGTGGGAGATTTTGCGCAGCTCCGATACTTCACATTTGGAACCGGACCGACCCCGGGAGTGCTTTGGTGGTATTAGTTTGCAAAGTTGCGACGCGCGCAAAGTTCGGCTAATTAGCAAACGGGCTGGTTAGCATAGTGCGAGATTTCGCGCAGCTCCGAAAGTTTGCATGTGGACCCGGACCGACCCCAGGAGTGCTTTGGTGCCATTAGTTTGCCAAGTTGCGAGACGCGTCAAGCTCGGCTAACTAGTCAGCCAGCTGGCCACGCCTGGGGATCTGCCGGGCTGATTAGCATAGTGGGAGATTTTGCGCAGCTCCGATACTTCGCATTTGGAACCGGACCGACCCCGGGAGTGCTTTGGTGGTATTAGTTTGCAAAGTTGCGACGCGCGCAAAGTTCGGCTAATTAGCAAACGGGCTGGTTAGCATAGTGCGAGATTTCGCGCAGCTCCGAAAGTTTGCATGTGGACCCGGACCAACCCCAGGAGTGCTTTGGTGCCATTAGTTTGCCAAGTTGCGAGACGCGTCAAGCTCGGCTAACTAGTCAGCCAGCTGGCCACGCCTGGGGATCTGCCGGGCTGATTAGCATAGTGGGAGATTTTGCGCAGCTCCGATACTTCGCATTTGGAACCGGACCGACCCCGGGAGTGCTTTGGTGGTATTAGTTTGCAAAGTTGCGACGCGCGCAAAGTTCGGCTAATTAGCAAACGGGCTGGTTAGCATAGTGCGAGATTTCGTGCAGCTCCGAAAGTTTGCATGTGGACCCGGACCGACCCCAGGAGTGCTTTGGTGCCATTAGTTTGCCAAGTTGCGAGACGCGTCAAGCTCGGCTAACTAGTCAGCCAGCTGGCCACGCCTGGGGATCTGCCGGGCTGATTAGCATAGTGGGAGATTTTGCGCAGCTCCGATACTTCGCATTTGGAACCGGACCGACCCCGGGAGTGCTTTGGTGGTATTAGTTTGCAAAGTTGCGACGCGCGCAAAGTTCGGCTAATTAGCAAACGGGCTGGTTAGCATAGTGCGAGATTTCGCGCAGCTCCGAAAGTTTGCATGTGGACCCGGACCGACCCCAGGAGTGCTTTGGTGCCATTAGTTTGCCAAGTTGCGAGACGCGTCAAGCTCGGCTAACTAGTCAGCCAGCTGGCCACGCCTGGGGATCTGCCGGGCTGATTAGCATAGTGGGAGATTTTGCGCAGCTCCGATACTTCGCATTTGGAACCGGACCGACCCCGGGAGTGCTTTGGTGGTATTAGTTTGCAAAGTTGCGACGCGCGCAAAGTTCGGCTAATTAGCAAACGGGCTGGTTAGCATAGTGCGAGATTTCGCGCAGCTCCGAAAGTTTGCATGTGGACCCGGACCGACCCCAGGAGTGCTTTGGTGCCATTAGTTTGCCAAGTTGCGAGACACGTCAAGCTCGGCTAACTAGTCAGCCAGCTGGCCACGCCTGGGGATCTGCCGGGCTGATTAGCATAGTGGGAGATTTTGCGCAGCTCCGATACTTCGCATTTGGAACCGGACCGACCCCGGGAGTGCTTTGGTGGTATTAGTTTGCAAAGTTGCGACGCGCGCAAAGTTCGGCTAATTAGCAAACGGGCTGGTTAGCATAGTGCGAGATTTCGCGCAGCTCCGAAAGTTTGCATGTGGACCCGGACCGACCCCAGGAGTGCTTTGGTGCCATTAGTTTGCCAAGTTGCGAGACGCGTCAAGCTCGGCTAACTAGTCAGCCAGCTGGCCACGCCTGGGGATCTGCCGGGCTGATTAGCATAGTGGGAGATTTTGCGCAGCTCCGATACTTCGCATTTGGAACCGGACCGACCCCGGGAGTGCTTTGGTGGTATTAGTTTGCAAAGTTGCGACGCGCGCAAAGTTCGGCTAATTAGCAAACGGGCTGGTTAGCATAGTGCGAGATTTCGCGCAGCTCCGAAAGTTTGCATGTGGACCCGGACCGACCCCAGGAGTGCTTTGGTGCCATTAGTTTGCCAAGTTGCGAGACGCGTCAAGCTCGGCTAACTAGTCAGCCAGCTGGCCACGCCTGGGGATCTGCCGGGCTGATTAGCATAGTGGGAGATTTTGCGCAGCTCCGATACTTCGCATTTGGAACCGGACCGACCCCGGGAGTGCTTTGGTGGTATTAGTTTGCAAAGTTGCGACGCGCGCAAAGTTCGGCTAATTAGCAAACGGGCTGGTTAGCATAGTGCGAGATTTCGCGCAGCTCCGAAAGTTTGCATGTGGACCCGGACCGACCCCAGGAGTGCTTTGGTGCCATTAGTTTGCCAAGTTGCGAGACGCGTCAAGCTCGGCTAACTAGTCAGCCAGCTGGCCACGCCTGGGGATCTGCCGGGCTGATTAGCATAGTGGGAGATTTTGCGCAGCTCCGATACTTCGCATTTGGAACCGGACCGACCCCGGGAGTGCTTTGGTGGTATTAGTTTGCAAAGTTGCGACGCGCGCAAAGTTCGGCTAATTAGCAAACGGGCTGGTTAGCATAGTGCGAGATTTCGCGCAGCTCCGAAAGTTTGCATGTGGACCCGGACCGACCCCAGGAGTGCTTTGGTGCCATTAGTTTGCCAAGTTGCGAGACGCGTCAAGCTCGGCTAACTAGTCAGCCAGCTGGCCACGCCTGGGGATCTGCCGGGCTGATTAGCATAGTGGGAGATTTTGCGCAGCTCCGATACTTCGCATTTGGAACCGGACCGACCCCGGGAGTGCTTTGGTGGTATTAGTTTGCAAAGTTGCGACGCGCGCAAAGTTCGGCTAATTAGCAAACGGGCTGGTTAGCATAGTGCGAGATTTCGCGCAGCTCCGAAAGTTTGCATGTGGACCCGGACCGACCCCAGGAGTGCTTTGGTGCCATTAGTTTGCCAAGTTGCGAGACGCGTCAAGCTCGGCTAACTAGTCAGCCAGCTGGCCACGCCTGGGGATCTGCCGGGCTGATTAGCATAGTGGGAGATTTTGCGCAGCTCCGATACTTCGCATTTGGAACCGGACCGACCCCGGGAGTGCTTTGGTGGTATTAGTTTGCAAAGTTGCGACGCGCGCAAAGTTCGGCTAATTAGCAAACGGGCTGGTTAGCATAGTGCGAGATTTCGCGCAGCTCCGAAAGTTTGCATGTGGACCCGGACCGACCCCAGGAGTGCTTTGGTGCCATTAGTTTGCCAAGTTGCGAGACGCGTCAAGCTCGGCTAACTAGTCAGCCAGCTGGCCACGCCTGGGGATCTGCCGGGCTGATTAGCATAGTGGGAGATTTTGCGCAGCTCCGATACTTCGCATTTGGAACCGGACCGACCCCGGGAGTGCTTTGGTGGTATTAGTTTGCAAAGTTGCGACGCGCGCAAAGTTCGGCTAATTAGCAAACGGGCTGGTTAGCATAGTGCGAGATTTCGCGCAGCTCCGAAAGTTTGCATGTGGACCCGGACCGACCCCAGGAGTGCTTTGGTGCCATTAGTTTGCCAAGTTGCGAGACGCGTCAAGCTCGGCTAACTAGTCAGCCAGCTGGCCACGCCTGGGGATCTGCCGGGCTGATTAGCATAGTGGGAGATTTTGCGCAGCTCCGATACTTCGCATTTGGAACCGGACCGACCCCGGGAGTGCTTTGGTGGTATTAGTTTGCAAAGTTGCGACGCGCGCAAAGTTCGGCTAATTAGCAAACGGGCTGGTTAGCATAGTGCGAGATTTCGTGCAGCTCCGAAAGTTTGCATGTGGACCCGGACCGACCCCAGGAGTGCTTTGGTGCCATTAGTTTGCCAAGTTGCGAGACGCGTCAAGCTCGGCTAACTAGTCAGCCAGCTGGCCACGCCTGGGGATCTGCCGGGCTGATTAGCATAGTGGGAGATTTTGCGCAGCTCCGATACTTCGCATTTGGAACCGGACCGACCCCGGGAGTGCTTTGGTGGTATTAGTTTGCAAAGTTGCGACGCGCGCAAAGTTCGGCTAATTAGCAAACGGGCTGGTTAGCATAGTGCGAGATTTCGCGCAGCTCCGAAAGTTTGCATGTGGACCCGGACCGACCCCAGGAGTGCTTTGGTGCCATTAGTTTGCCAAGTTGCGAGACGCGTCAAGCTCGGCTAACTAGTCAGCCAGCTGGCCACGCCTGGGGATCTGCCGGGCTGATTAGCATAGTGGGAGATTTTGCGCAGCTCCGATACTTCGCATTTGGAACCGGACCGACCCCGGGAGTGCTTTGGTGGTATTAGTTTGCAAAGTTGCGACGCGCGCAAAGTTCGGCTAATTAGCAAACGGGCTGGTTAGCATAGTGCGAGATTTCGCGCAGCTCCGAAAGTTTGCATGTGGACCCGGACCGACCCCAGGAGTGCTTTGGTGCCATTAGTTTGCCAAGTTGCGAGACGCGTCAAGCTCGGCTAACTAGTCAGCCAGCTGGCCACGCCTGGGGATCTGCCGGGCTGATTAGCATAGTGGGAGATTTTGCGCAGCTCCGATACTTCGCATTTGGAACCGGACCGACCCCGGGAGTGCTTTGGTGGTATTAGTTTGCAAAGTTGCGACGCGCGCAAAGTTCGGCTAATTAGCAAACGGGCTGGTTAGCATAGTGCGAGATTTCGCGCAGCTCCGAAAGTTTGCATGTGGACCCGGACCGACCCCAGGAGTGCTTTGGTGCCATTAGTTTGCCAAGTTGCGAGACGCGTCAAGCTCGGCTAACTAGTCAGCCAGCTGGCCACGCCTGGGGATCTGCCGGGCTGATTAGCATAGTGGGAGATTTTGCGCAGCTCCGATACTTCGCATTTGGAACCGGACCGACCCCGGGAGTGCTTTGGTGGTATTAGTTTGCAAAGTTGCGACGCGCGCAAAGTTCGGCTAATTAGCAAACGGGCTGGTTAGCATAGTGCGAGATTTCGCGCAGCTCCGAAAGTTTGCATGTGGACCCGGACCGACCCCAGGAGTGCTTTGGTGCCATTAGTTTGCCAAGTTGCGAGACGCGTCAAGCTCGGCTAACTAGTCAGCCAGCTGGCCACGCCTGGGGATCTGCCGGGCTGATTAGCATAGTGGGAGATTTTGCGCAGCTCCGATACTTCGCATTTGGAACCGGACCGACCCCGGGAGTGCTTTGGTGGTATTAGTTTGCAAAGTTGCGACGCGCGCAAAGTTCGGCTAATTAGCAAACGGGCTGGTTAGCATAGTGCGAGATTTCGCGCAGCTCCGAAAGTTTGCATGTGGACCCGGACCGACCCCAGGAGTGCTTTGGTGCCATTAGTTTGCCAAGTTGCGAGACGCGTCAAGCTCGGCTAACTAGTCAGCCAGCTGGCCACGCCTGGGGATCTGCCGGGCTGATTAGCATAGTGGGAGATTTTGCGCAGCTCCGATACTTCGCATTTGGAACCGGACCGACCCCGGGAGTGCTTTGGTGGTATTAGTTTGCAAAGTTGCGACGCGCGCAAAGTTCGGCTAATTAGCAAACGGGCTGGTTAGCATAGTGCGAGATTTCGCGCAGCTCCGAAAGTTTGCATGTGGACCCGGACCGACCCCAGGAGTGCTTTGGTGCCATTAGTTTGCCAAGTTGCGAGACGCGTCAAGCTCGGCTAACTAGTCAGCCAGCTGGCCACGCCTGGGGATCTGCCGGGCTGATTAGCATAGTGGGAGATTTTGCGCAGCTCCGATACTTCGCATTTGGAACCGGACCGACCCCGGGAGTGCTTTGGTGGTATTAGTTTGCAAAGTTGCGACGCGCGCAAAGTTCGGCTAATTAGCAAACGGGCTGGTTAGCATAGTGCGAGATTTCGCGCAGCTCCGAAAGTTTGCATGTGGACCCGGACCGACCCCAGGAGTGCTTTGGTGCCATTAGTTTGCCAAGTTGCGAGACGCGTCAAGCTCGGCTAACTAGTCAGCCAGCTGGCCACGCCTGGGGATCTGCCGGGCTGATTAGCATAGTGGGAGATTTTGCGCAGCTCCGATACTTCGCATTTGGAACCGGACCGACCCCGGGAGTGCTTTGGTGGTATTAGTTTGCAAAGTTGCGACGCGCGCAAAGTTCGGCTAATTAGCAAACGGGCTGGTTAGCATAGTGCGAGATTTCGCGCAGCTCCGAAAGTTTGCATGTGGACCCGGACCGACCCCAGGAGTGCTTTGGTGCCATTAGTTTGCCAAGTTGCGAGACGCGTCAAGCTCGGCTAACTAGTCAGCCAGCTGGCCACGCCTGGGGATCTGCCGGGCTGATTAGCATAGTGGGAGATTTTGCGCAGCTCCGATACTTCGCATTTGGAACCGGACCGACCCCGGGAGTGCTTTGGTGGTATTAGTTTGCAAAGTTGCGACGCGCGCAAAGTTCGGCTAATTAGCAAACGGGCTGGTTAGCATAGTGCGAGATTTCGCGCAGCTCCGAAAGTTTGCATGTGGACCCGGACCGACCCCAGGAGTGCTTTGGTGCCATTAGTTTGCCAAGTTGCGAGACGCGTCAAGCTCGGCTAACTAGTCAGCCAGCTGGCCACGCCTGGGGATCTGCCGGGCTGATTAGCATAGTGGGAGATTTTGCGCAGCTCCGATA
>CAXHUQ010000328.1:0-20283 GCA_964020085.1 Micromussa lordhowensis
ATGCATTGCCGGGAAGGCTCTTTATTTACACCTCGTGCGCGGGAAACATGGCGCTCGGATACAAGACAAATTTTATAAGTCTAAAACCAGTCCTCGCTTTCCAAACTTGGACGCTAGCAACGCTTGGCAAATGGGCCTCAACTCACGAGAGGGCTTTTTTTCTTGGGCAAGAACTGCTTTTGGACTTCGCTGCCTGGATCGACCTGACCTCAAACGCCGACAACTCGATTTTAATCGGCAGTTGCGTTCGAAGTTACAGAACACATTTTGCTTCTTTAAAACGTGTTGATGACTTACGGGTTTATCAAGGCTTTATGATGCCTCTCAACCACCAGGCAGCAGCTATACAAGGTACTTTAAAACAATGCTAAAGATATCAGTTGACAGAGCTCTAATGCATCACATCTCTTTTTTCTTCGATGGTATTTCGTTTGACGCTCGATCGATTCACGTGTTGTTTCACGTCACAATAACCCATGTAAACGACCTGTTCCCAGACTTTCGCTCTAAATGCTGTAGGATTTGATTTTGACTTCATACACTATAAACAGTCTGCCTGTTTCCTGTTCAACAAATAAACTCCTAAAGGCAACCTGCGTGCCTTGTTTGCTATTATTATTATTTTTGTTATTTGCAAAGGTTATTTCTCGAAAACGAAGAGAAACGCAGCGAAAAAAAAATACAACTAGCAATGTTTTTCAACTGAAATAAATGTCACATGCAAAAATTCAGCTTATTTGGAGCAAAAAATTAAAAAAAAGCCAAAATCGTCACTTATCCCCCTTTTCCACTAGCCTCCTCAGATGATTCATCACACTAGTTCCCAGTCCGAGAAACGTCCGGTCAACGCGATCACAATGCATTGCCGGGAAGGCTCTTTATTTACACCTCGTGCGCGGGAAACATGGCGCTCGGATACAAGACAAATTTTATAAGTCTAAAACCAGTCCTCGCTTTCCAAACTTGGACGCTAGCAACGCTTGGCAAATGGGCCTCAACTCACGAGAGGGCTTTTTTTCTTGGGCAAGAACTGCTTTTGGACTTCGCTGCCTGGATCGACCTGACCTCAAACGCCGACAACTCGATTTTAATCGGCAGTTGCGTTCGAAGTTACAGAACACATTTTGCTTCTTTAAAACGTGTTGATGACTTACGGGTTTATCAAGGCTTTATGATGCCTCTCAACCACCAGGCAGCAGCTATACAAGGTACTTTAAAACAATGCTAAAGATATCAGTTGACAGAGCTCTAATGCATCACATCTCTTTTTTCTTCGATGGTATTTCGTTTGACGCTCGATCGATTCACGTGTTGTTTCACGTCACAATAACCCATGTAAACGACCTGTTCCCAGACTTTCGCTCTAAATGCTGTAGGATTTGATTTTGACTTCATACACTATAAACAGTCTGCCTGTTTCCTGTTCAACAAATAAACTCCTAAAGGCAACCTGCGTGCCTTGTTTGCTATTATTATTATTTTTGTTATTTGCAAAGGTTATTTCTCGAAAACGAAGAGAAACGCAGCGAAAAAAAAATACAACTAGCAATGTTTTTCAACTGAAATAAATGTCACATGCAAAAATTCAGCTTATTTGGAGCAAAAAATTAAAAAAAAGCCAAAATCGTCACTTATCCCCCTTTTCCACTAGCCTCCTCAGATGATTCATCACACTAGTTCCCAGTCCGAGAAACGTCCGGTCAACGCGATCACAATGCATTGCCGGGAAGGCTCTTTATTTACACCTCGTGCGCGGGAAACATGGCGCTCGGATACAAGACAAATTTTATAAGTCTAAAACCAGTCCTCGCTTTCCAAACTTGGACGCTAGCAACGCTTGGCAAATGGGCCTCAACTCACGAGAGGGCTTTTTTTCTTGGGCAAGAACTGCTTTTGGACTTCGCTGCCTGGATCGACCTGACCTCAAACGCCGACAACTCGATTTTAATCGGCAGTTGCGTTCGAAGTTACAGAACACATTTTGCTTCTTTAAAACGTGTTGATGACTTACGGGTTTATCAAGGCTTTATGATGCCTCTCAACCACCAGGCAGCAGCTATACAAGGTACTTTAAAACAATGCTAAAGATATCAGTTGACAGAGCTCTAATGCATCACATCTCTTTTTTCTTCGATGGTATTTCGTTTGACGCTCGATCGATTCACGTGTTGTTTCACGTCACAATAACCCATGTAAACGACCTGTTCCCAGACTTTCGCTCTAAATGCTGTAGGATTTGATTTTGACTTCATACACTATAAACAGTCTGCCTGTTTCCTGTTCAACAAATAAACTCCTAAAGGCAACCTGCGTGCCTTGTTTGCTATTATTATTATTTTTGTTATTTGCAAAGGTTATTTCTCGAAAACGAAGAGAAACGCAGCGAAAAAAAAATACAACTAGCAATGTTTTTCAACTGAAATAAATGTCACATGCAAAAATTCAGCTTATTTGGAGCAAAAAATTAAAAAAAAGCCAAAATCGTCACTTATCCCCCTTTTCCACTAGCCTCCTCAGATGATTCATCACACTAGTTCCCAGTCCGAGAAACGTCCGGTCAACGCGATCACAATGCATTGCCGGGAAGGCTCTTTATTTACACCTCGTGCGCGGGAAACATGGCGCTCGGATACAAGACAAATTTTATAAGTCTAAAACCAGTCCTCGCTTTCCAAACTTGGACGCTAGCAACGCTTGGCAAATGGGCCTCAACTCACGAGAGGGCTTTTTTTCTTGGGCAAGAACTGCTTTTGGACTTCGCTGCCTGGATCGACCTGACCTCAAACGCCGACAACTCGATTTTAATCGGCAGTTGCGTTCGAAGTTACAGAACACATTTTGCTTCTTTAAAACGTGTTGATGACTTACGGGTTTATCAAGGCTTTATGATGCCTCTCAACCACCAGGCAGCAGCTATACAAGGTACTTTAAAACAATGCTAAAGATATCAGTTGACAGAGCTCTAATGCATCACATCTCTTTTTTCTTCGATGGTATTTCGTTTGACGCTCGATCGATTCACGTGTTGTTTCACGTCACAATAACCCATGTAAACGACCTGTTCCCAGACTTTCGCTCTAAATGCTGTAGGATTTGATTTTGACTTCATACACTATAAACAGTCTGCCTGTTTCCTGTTCAACAAATAAACTCCTAAAGGCAACCTGCGTGCCTTGTTTGCTATTATTATTATTTTTGTTATTTGCAAAGGTTATTTCTCGAAAACGAAGAGAAACGCAGCGAAAAAAAAATACAACTAGCAATGTTTTTCAACTGAAATAAATGTCACATGCAAAAATTCAGCTTATTTGGAGCAAAAAATTAAAAAAAAGCCAAAATCGTCACTTATCCCCCTTTTCCACTAGCCTCCTCAGATGATTCATCACACTAGTTCCCAGTCCGAGAAACGTCCGGTCAACGCGATCACAATGCATTGCCGGGAAGGCTCTTTATTTACACCTCGTGCGCGGGAAACATGGCGCTCGGATACAAGACAAATTTTATAAGTCTAAAACCAGTCCTCGCTTTCCAAACTTGGACGCTAGCAACGCTTGGCAAATGGGCCTCAACTCACGAGAGGGCTTTTTTTCTTGGGCAAGAACTGCTTTTGGACTTCGCTGCCTGGATCGACCTGACCTCAAACGCCGACAACTCGATTTTAATCGGCAGTTGCGTTCGAAGTTACAGAACACATTTTGCTTCTTTAAAACGTGTTGATGACTTACGGGTTTATCAAGGCTTTATGATGCCTCTCAACCACCAGGCAGCAGCTATACAAGGTACTTTAAAACAATGCTAAAGATATCAGTTGACAGAGCTCTAATGCATCACATCTCTTTTTTCTTCGATGGTATTTCGTTTGACGCTCGATCGATTCACGTGTTGTTTCACGTCACAATAACCCATGTAAACGACCTGTTCCCAGACTTTCGCTCTAAATGCTGTAGGATTTGATTTTGACTTCATACACTATAAACAGTCTGCCTGTTTCCTGTTCAACAAATAAACTCCTAAAGGCAACCTGCGTGCCTTGTTTGCTATTATTATTATTTTTGTTATTTGCAAAGGTTATTTCTCGAAAACGAAGAGAAACGCAGCGAAAAAAAAATACAACTAGCAATGTTTTTCAACTGAAATAAATGTCACATGCAAAAATTCAGCTTATTTGGAGCAAAAAATTAAAAAAAAGCCAAAATCGTCACTTATCCCCCTTTTCCACTAGCCTCCTCAGATGATTCATCACACTAGTTCCCAGTCCGAGAAACGTCCGGTCAACGCGATCACAATGCATTGCCGGGAAGGCTCTTTATTTACACCTCGTGCGCGGGAAACATGGCGCTCGGATACAAGACAAATTTTATAAGTCTAAAACCAGTCCTCGCTTTCCAAACTTGGACGCTAGCAACGCTTGGCAAATGGGCCTCAACTCACGAGAGGGCTTTTTTTCTTGGGCAAGAACTGCTTTTGGACTTCGCTGCCTGGATCGACCTGACCTCAAACGCCGACAACTCGATTTTAATCGGCAGTTGCGTTCGAAGTTACAGAACACATTTTGCTTCTTTAAAACGTGTTGATGACTTACGGGTTTATCAAGGCTTTATGATGCCTCTCAACCACCAGGCAGCAGCTATACAAGGTACTTTAAAACAATGCTAAAGATATCAGTTGACAGAGCTCTAATGCATCACATCTCTTTTTTCTTCGATGGTATTTCGTTTGACGCTCGATCGATTCACGTGTTGTTTCACGTCACAATAACCCATGTAAACGACCTGTTCCCAGACTTTCGCTCTAAATGCTGTAGGATTTGATTTTGACTTCATACACTATAAACAGTCTGCCTGTTTCCTGTTCAACAAATAAACTCCTAAAGGCAACCTGCGTGCCTTGTTTGCTATTATTATTATTTTTGTTATTTGCAAAGGTTATTTCTCGAAAACGAAGAGAAACGCAGCGAAAAAAAAATACAACTAGCAATGTTTTTCAACTGAAATAAATGTCACATGCAAAAATTCAGCTTATTTGGAGCAAAAAATTAAAAAAAAGCCAAAATCGTCACTTATCCCCCTTTTCCACTAGCCTCCTCAGATGATTCATCACACTAGTTCCCAGTCCGAGAAACGTCCGGTCAACGCGATCACAATGCATTGCCGGGAAGGCTCTTTATTTACACCTCGTGCGCGGGAAACATGGCGCTCGGATACAAGACAAATTTTATAAGTCTAAAACCAGTCCTCGCTTTCCAAACTTGGACGCTAGCAACGCTTGGCAAATGGGCCTCAACTCACGAGAGGGCTTTTTTTCTTGGGCAAGAACTGCTTTTGGACTTCGCTGCCTGGATCGACCTGACCTCAAACGCCGACAACTCGATTTTAATCGGCAGTTGCGTTCGAAGTTACAGAACACATTTTGCTTCTTTAAAACGTGTTGATGACTTACGGGTTTATCAAGGCTTTATGATGCCTCTCAACCACCAGGCAGCAGCTATACAAGGTACTTTAAAACAATGCTAAAGATATCAGTTGACAGAGCTCTAATGCATCACATCTCTTTTTTCTTCGATGGTATTTCGTTTGACGCTCGATCGATTCACGTGTTGTTTCACGTCACAATAACCCATGTAAACGACCTGTTCCCAGACTTTCGCTCTAAATGCTGTAGGATTTGATTTTGACTTCATACACTATAAACAGTCTGCCTGTTTCCTGTTCAACAAATAAACTCCTAAAGGCAACCTGCGTGCCTTGTTTGCTATTATTATTATTTTTGTTATTTGCAAAGGTTATTTCTCGAAAACGAAGAGAAACGCAGCGAAAAAAAAATACAACTAGCAATGTTTTTCAACTGAAATAAATGTCACATGCAAAAATTCAGCTTATTTGGAGCAAAAAATTAAAAAAAAGCCAAAATCGTCACTTATCCCCCTTTTCCACTAGCCTCCTCAGATGATTCATCACACTAGTTCCCAGTCCGAGAAACGTCCGGTCAACGCGATCACAATGCATTGCCGGGAAGGCTCTTTATTTACACCTCGTGCGCGGGAAACATGGCGCTCGGATACAAGACAAATTTTATAAGTCTAAAACCAGTCCTCGCTTTCCAAACTTGGACGCTAGCAACGCTTGGCAAATGGGCCTCAACTCACGAGAGGGCTTTTTTTCTTGGGCAAGAACTGCTTTTGGACTTCGCTGCCTGGATCGACCTGACCTCAAACGCCGACAACTCGATTTTAATCGGCAGTTGCGTTCGAAGTTACAGAACACATTTTGCTTCTTTAAAACGTGTTGATGACTTACGGGTTTATCAAGGCTTTATGATGCCTCTCAACCACCAGGCAGCAGCTATACAAGGTACTTTAAAACAATGCTAAAGATATCAGTTGACAGAGCTCTAATGCATCACATCTCTTTTTTCTTCGATGGTATTTCGTTTGACGCTCGATCGATTCACGTGTTGTTTCACGTCACAATAACCCATGTAAACGACCTGTTCCCAGACTTTCGCTCTAAATGCTGTAGGATTTGATTTTGACTTCATACACTATAAACAGTCTGCCTGTTTCCTGTTCAACAAATAAACTCCTAAAGGCAACCTGCGTGCCTTGTTTGCTATTATTATTATTTTTGTTATTTGCAAAGGTTATTTCTCGAAAACGAAGAGAAACGCAGCGAAAAAAAAATACAACTAGCAATGTTTTTCAACTGAAATAAATGTCACATGCAAAAATTCAGCTTATTTGGAGCAAAAAATTAAAAAAAAGCCAAAATCGTCACTTATCCCCCTTTTCCACTAGCCTCCTCAGATGATTCATCACACTAGTTCCCAGTCCGAGAAACGTCCGGTCAACGCGATCACAATGCATTGCCGGGAAGGCTCTTTATTTACACCTCGTGCGCGGGAAACATGGCGCTCGGATACAAGACAAATTTTATAAGTCTAAAACCAGTCCTCGCTTTCCAAACTTGGACGCTAGCAACGCTTGGCAAATGGGCCTCAACTCACGAGAGGGCTTTTTTTCTTGGGCAAGAACTGCTTTTGGACTTCGCTGCCTGGATCGACCTGACCTCAAACGCCGACAACTCGATTTTAATCGGCAGTTGCGTTCGAAGTTACAGAACACATTTTGCTTCTTTAAAACGTGTTGATGACTTACGGGTTTATCAAGGCTTTATGATGCCTCTCAACCACCAGGCAGCAGCTATACAAGGTACTTTAAAACAATGCTAAAGATATCAGTTGACAGAGCTCTAATGCATCACATCTCTTTTTTCTTCGATGGTATTTCGTTTGACGCTCGATCGATTCACGTGTTGTTTCACGTCACAATAACCCATGTAAACGACCTGTTCCCAGACTTTCGCTCTAAATGCTGTAGGATTTGATTTTGACTTCATACACTATAAACAGTCTGCCTGTTTCCTGTTCAACAAATAAACTCCTAAAGGCAACCTGCGTGCCTTGTTTGCTATTATTATTATTTTTGTTATTTGCAAAGGTTATTTCTCGAAAACGAAGAGAAACGCAGCGAAAAAAAAATACAACTAGCAATGTTTTTCAACTGAAATAAATGTCACATGCAAAAATTCAGCTTATTTGGAGCAAAAAATTAAAAAAAAGCCAAAATCGTCACTTATCCCCCTTTTCCACTAGCCTCCTCAGATGATTCATCACACTAGTTCCCAGTCCGAGAAACGTCCGGTCAACGCGATCACAATGCATTGCCGGGAAGGCTCTTTATTTACACCTCGTGCGCGGGAAACATGGCGCTCGGATACAAGACAAATTTTATAAGTCTAAAACCAGTCCTCGCTTTCCAAACTTGGACGCTAGCAACGCTTGGCAAATGGGCCTCAACTCACGAGAGGGCTTTTTTTCTTGGGCAAGAACTGCTTTTGGACTTCGCTGCCTGGATCGACCTGACCTCAAACGCCGACAACTCGATTTTAATCGGCAGTTGCGTTCGAAGTTACAGAACACATTTTGCTTCTTTAAAACGTGTTGATGACTTACGGGTTTATCAAGGCTTTATGATGCCTCTCAACCACCAGGCAGCAGCTATACAAGGTACTTTAAAACAATGCTAAAGATATCAGTTGACAGAGCTCTAATGCATCACATCTCTTTTTTCTTCGATGGTATTTCGTTTGACGCTCGATCGATTCACGTGTTGTTTCACGTCACAATAACCCATGTAAACGACCTGTTCCCAGACTTTCGCTCTAAATGCTGTAGGATTTGATTTTGACTTCATACACTATAAACAGTCTGCCTGTTTCCTGTTCAACAAATAAACTCCTAAAGGCAACCTGCGTGCCTTGTTTGCTATTATTATTATTTTTGTTATTTGCAAAGGTTATTTCTCGAAAACGAAGAGAAACGCAGCGAAAAAAAAATACAACTAGCAATGTTTTTCAACTGAAATAAATGTCACATGCAAAAATTCAGCTTATTTGGAGCAAAAAATTAAAAAAAAGCCAAAATCGTCACTTATCCCCCTTTTCCACTAGCCTCCTCAGATGATTCATCACACTAGTTCCCAGTCCGAGAAACGTCCGGTCAACGCGATCACAATGCATTGCCGGGAAGGCTCTTTATTTACACCTCGTGCGCGGGAAACATGGCGCTCGGATACAAGACAAATTTTATAAGTCTAAAACCAGTCCTCGCTTTCCAAACTTGGACGCTAGCAACGCTTGGCAAATGGGCCTCAACTCACGAGAGGGCTTTTTTTCTTGGGCAAGAACTGCTTTTGGACTTCGCTGCCTGGATCGACCTGACCTCAAACGCCGACAACTCGATTTTAATCGGCAGTTGCGTTCGAAGTTACAGAACACATTTTGCTTCTTTAAAACGTGTTGATGACTTACGGGTTTATCAAGGCTTTATGATGCCTCTCAACCACCAGGCAGCAGCTATACAAGGTACTTTAAAACAATGCTAAAGATATCAGTTGACAGAGCTCTAATGCATCACATCTCTTTTTTCTTCGATGGTATTTCGTTTGACGCTCGATCGATTCACGTGTTGTTTCACGTCACAATAACCCATGTAAACGACCTGTTCCCAGACTTTCGCTCTAAATGCTGTAGGATTTGATTTTGACTTCATACACTATAAACAGTCTGCCTGTTTCCTGTTCAACAAATAAACTCCTAAAGGCAACCTGCGTGCCTTGTTTGCTATTATTATTATTTTTGTTATTTGCAAAGGTTATTTCTCGAAAACGAAGAGAAACGCAGCGAAAAAAAAATACAACTAGCAATGTTTTTCAACTGAAATAAATGTCACATGCAAAAATTCAGCTTATTTGGAGCAAAAAATTAAAAAAAAGCCAAAATCGTCACTTATCCCCCTTTTCCACTAGCCTCCTCAGATGATTCATCACACTAGTTCCCAGTCCGAGAAACGTCCGGTCAACGCGATCACAATGCATTGCCGGGAAGGCTCTTTATTTACACCTCGTGCGCGGGAAACATGGCGCTCGGATACAAGACAAATTTTATAATTCTAAAACCAGTCCTCGCTTTCCAAACTTGGACGCTAGCAACGCTTGGCAAATGGGCCTCAACTCACGAGAGGGCTTTTTTTCTTGGGCAAGAACTGCTTTTGGACTTCGCTGCCTGGATCGACCTGACCTCAAACGCCGACAACTCGATTTTAATCGGCAGTTGCGTTCGAAGTTACAGAACACATTTTGCTTCTTTAAAACGTGTTGATGACTTACGGGTTTATCAAGGCTTTATGATGCCTCTCAACCACCAGGCAGCAGCTATACAAGGTACTTTAAAACAATGCTAAAGATATCAGTTGACAGAGCTCTAATGCATCACATCTCTTTTTTCTTCGATGGTATTTCGTTTGACGCTCGATCGATTCACGTGTTGTTTCACGTCACAATAACCCATGTAAACGACCTGTTCCCAGACTTTCGCTCTAAATGCTGTAGGATTTGATTTTGACTTCATACACTATAAACAGTCTGCCTGTTTCCTGTTCAACAAATAAACTCCTAAAGGCAACCTGCGTGCCTTGTTTGCTATTATTATTATTTTTGTTATTTGCAAAGGTTATTTCTCGAAAACGAAGAGAAACGCAGCGAAAAAAAAATACAACTAGCAATGTTTTTCAACTGAAATAAATGTCACATGCAAAAATTCAGCTTATTTGGAGCAAAAAATTAAAAAAAAGCCAAAATCGTCACTTATCCCCCTTTTCCACTAGCCTCCTCAGATGATTCATCACACTAGTTCCCAGTCCGAGAAACGTCCGGTCAACGCGATCACAATGCATTGCCGGGAAGGCTCTTTATTTACACCTCGTGCGCGGGAAACATGGCGCTCGGATACAAGACAAATTTTATAAGTCTAAAACCAGTCCTCGCTTTCCAAACTTGGACGCTAGCAACGCTTGGCAAATGGGCCTCAACTCACGAGAGGGCTTTTTTTCTTGGGCAAGAACTGCTTTTGGACTTCGCTGCCTGGATCGACCTGACCTCAAACGCCGACAACTCGATTTTAATCGGCAGTTGCGTTCGAAGTTACAGAACACATTTTGCTTCTTTAAAACGTGTTGATGACTTACGGGTTTATCAAGGCTTTATGATGCCTCTCAACCACCAGGCAGCAGCTATACAAGGTACTTTAAAACAATGCTAAAGATATCAGTTGACAGAGCTCTAATGCATCACATCTCTTTTTTCTTCGATGGTATTTCGTTTGACGCTCGATCGATTCACGTGTTGTTTCACGTCACAATAACCCATGTAAACGACCTGTTCCCAGACTTTCGCTCTAAATGCTGTAGGATTTGATTTTGACTTCATACACTATAAACAGTCTGCCTGTTTCCTGTTCAACAAATAAACTCCTAAAGGCAACCTGCGTGCCTTGTTTGCTATTATTATTATTTTTGTTATTTGCAAAGGTTATTTCTCGAAAACGAAGAGAAACGCAGCGAAAAAAAAATACAACTAGCAATGTTTTTCAACTGAAATAAATGTCACATGCAAAAATTCAGCTTATTTGGAGCAAAAAATTAAAAAAAAGCCAAAATCGTCACTTATCCCCCTTTTCCACTAGCCTCCTCAGATGATTCATCACACTAGTTCCCAGTCCGAGAAACGTCCGGTCAACGCGATCACAATGCATTGCCGGGAAGGCTCTTTATTTACACCTCGTGCGCGGGAAACATGGCGCTCGGATACAAGACAAATTTTATAAGTCTAAAACCAGTCCTCGCTTTCCAAACTTGGACGCTAGCAACGCTTGGCAAATGGGCCTCAACTCACGAGAGGGCTTTTTTTCTTGGGCAAGAACTGCTTTTGGACTTCGCTGCCTGGATCGACCTGACCTCAAACGCCGACAACTCGATTTTAATCGGCAGTTGCGTTCGAAGTTACAGAACACATTTTGCTTCTTTAAAACGTGTTGATGACTTACGGGTTTATCAAGGCTTTATGATGCCTCTCAACCACCAGGCAGCAGCTATACAAGGTACTTTAAAACAATGCTAAAGATATCAGTTGACAGAGCTCTAATGCATCACATCTCTTTTTTCTTCGATGGTATTTCGTTTGACGCTCGATCGATTCACGTGTTGTTTCACGTCACAATAACCCATGTAAACGACCTGTTCCCAGACTTTCGCTCTAAATGCTGTAGGATTTGATTTTGACTTCATACACTATAAACAGTCTGCCTGTTTCCTGTTCAACAAATAAACTCCTAAAGGCAACCTGCGTGCCTTGTTTGCTATTATTATTATTTTTGTTATTTGCAAAGGTTATTTCTCGAAAACGAAGAGAAACGCAGCGAAAAAAAAATACAACTAGCAATGTTTTTCAACTGAAATAAATGTCACATGCAAAAATTCAGCTTATTTGGAGCAAAAAATTAAAAAAAAGCCAAAATCGTCACTTATCCCCCTTTTCCACTAGCCTCCTCAGATGATTCATCACACTAGTTCCCAGTCCGAGAAACGTCCGGTCAACGCGATCACAATGCATTGCCGGGAAGGCTCTTTATTTACACCTCGTGCGCGGGAAACATGGCGCTCGGATACAAGACAAATTTTATAAGTCTAAAACCAGTCCTCGCTTTCCAAACTTGGACGCTAGCAACGCTTGGCAAATGGGCCTCAACTCACGAGAGGGCTTTTTTTCTTGGGCAAGAACTGCTTTTGGACTTCGCTGCCTGGATCGACCTGACCTCAAACGCCGACAACTCGATTTTAATCGGCAGTTGCGTTCGAAGTTACAGAACACATTTTGCTTCTTTAAAACGTGTTGATGACTTACGGGTTTATCAAGGCTTTATGATGCCTCTCAACCACCAGGCAGCAGCTATACAAGGTACTTTAAAACAATGCTAAAGATATCAGTTGACAGAGCTCTAATGCATCACATCTCTTTTTTCTTCGATGGTATTTCGTTTGACGCTCGATCGATTCACGTGTTGTTTCACGTCACAATAACCCATGTAAACGACCTGTTCCCAGACTTTCGCTCTAAATGCTGTAGGATTTGATTTTGACTTCATACACTATAAACAGTCTGCCTGTTTCCTGTTCAACAAATAAACTCCTAAAGGCAACCTGCGTGCCTTGTTTGCTATTATTATTATTTTTGTTATTTGCAAAGGTTATTTCTCGAAAACGAAGAGAAACGCAGCGAAAAAAAAATACAACTAGCAATGTTTTTCAACTGAAATAAATGTCACATGCAAAAATTCAGCTTATTTGGAGCAAAAAATTAAAAAAAAGCCAAAATCGTCACTTATCCCCCTTTTCCACTAGCCTCCTCAGATGATTCATCACACTAGTTCCCAGTCCGAGAAACGTCCGGTCAACGCGATCACAATGCATTGCCGGGAAGGCTCTTTATTTACACCTCGTGCGCGGGAAACATGGCGCTCGGATACAAGACAAATTTTATAAGTCTAAAACCAGTCCTCGCTTTCCAAACTTGGACGCTAGCAACGCTTGGCAAATGGGCCTCAACTCACGAGAGGGCTTTTTTTCTTGGGCAAGAACTGCTTTTGGACTTCGCTGCCTGGATCGACCTGACCTCAAACGCCGACAACTCGATTTTAATCGGCAGTTGCGTTCGAAGTTACAGAACACATTTTGCTTCTTTAAAACGTGTTGATGACTTACGGGTTTATCAAGGCTTTATGATGCCTCTCAACCACCAGGCAGCAGCTATACAAGGTACTTTAAAACAATGCTAAAGATATCAGTTGACAGAGCTCTAATGCATCACATCTCTTTTTTCTTCGATGGTATTTCGTTTGACGCTCGATCGATTCACGTGTTGTTTCACGTCACAATAACCCATGTAAACGACCTGTTCCCAGACTTTCGCTCTAAATGCTGTAGGATTTGATTTTGACTTCATACACTATAAACAGTCTGCCTGTTTCCTGTTCAACAAATAAACTCCTAAAGGCAACCTGCGTGCCTTGTTTGCTATTATTATTATTTTTGTTATTTGCAAAGGTTATTTCTCGAAAACGAAGAGAAACGCAGCGAAAAAAAAATACAACTAGCAATGTTTTTCAACTGAAATAAATGTCACATGCAAAAATTCAGCTTATTTGGAGCAAAAAATTAAAAAAAAGCCAAAATCGTCACTTATCCCCCTTTTCCACTAGCCTCCTCAGATGATTCATCACACTAGTTCCCAGTCCGAGAAACGTCCGGTCAACGCGATCACAATGCATTGCCGGGAAGGCTCTTTATTTACACCTCGTGCGCGGGAAACATGGCGCTCGGATACAAGACAAATTTTATAAGTCTAAAACCAGTCCTCGCTTTCCAAACTTGGACGCTAGCAACGCTTGGCAAATGGGCCTCAACTCACGAGAGGGCTTTTTTTCTTGGGCAAGAACTGCTTTTGGACTTCGCTGCCTGGATCGACCTGACCTCAAACGCCGACAACTCGATTTTAATCGGCAGTTGCGTTCGAAGTTACAGAACACATTTTGCTTCTTTAAAACGTGTTGATGACTTACGGGTTTATCAAGGCTTTATGATGCCTCTCAACCACCAGGCAGCAGCTATACAAGGTACTTTAAAACAATGCTAAAGATATCAGTTGACAGAGCTCTAATGCATCACATCTCTTTTTTCTTCGATGGTATTTCGTTTGACGCTCGATCGATTCACGTGTTGTTTCACGTCACAATAACCCATGTAAACGACCTGTTCCCAGACTTTCGCTCTAAATGCTGTAGGATTTGATTTTGACTTCATACACTATAAACAGTCTGCCTGTTTCCTGTTCAACAAATAAACTCCTAAAGGCAACCTGCGTGCCTTGTTTGCTATTATTATTATTTTTGTTATTTGCAAAGGTTATTTCTCGAAAACGAAGAGAAACGCAGCGAAAAAAAAATACAACTAGCAATGTTTTTCAACTGAAATAAATGTCACATGCAAAAATTCAGCTTATTTGGAGCAAAAAATTAAAAAAAAGCCAAAATCGTCACTTATCCCCCTTTTCCACTAGCCTCCTCAGATGATTCATCACACTAGTTCCCAGTCCGAGAAACGTCCGGTCAACGCGATCACAATGCATTGCCGGGAAGGCTCTTTATTTACACCTCGTGCGCGGGAAACATGGCGCTCGGATACAAGACAAATTTTATAAGTCTAAAACCAGTCCTCGCTTTCCAAACTTGGACGCTAGCAACGCTTGGCAAATGGGCCTCAACTCACGAGAGGGCTTTTTTTCTTGGGCAAGAACTGCTTTTGGACTTCGCTGCCTGGATCGACCTGACCTCAAACGCCGACAACTCGATTTTAATCGGCAGTTGCGTTCGAAGTTACAGAACACATTTTGCTTCTTTAAAACGTGTTGATGACTTACGGGTTTATCAAGGCTTTATGATGCCTCTCAACCACCAGGCAGCAGCTATACAAGGTACTTTAAAACAATGCTAAAGATATCAGTTGACAGAGCTCTAATGCATCACATCTCTTTTTTCTTCGATGGTATTTCGTTTGACGCTCGATCGATTCACGTGTTGTTTCACGTCACAATAACCCATGTAAACGACCTGTTCCCAGACTTTCGCTCTAAATGCTGTAGGATTTGATTTTGACTTCATACACTATAAACAGTCTGCCTGTTTCCTGTTCAACAAATAAACTCCTAAAGGCAACCTGCGTGCCTTGTTTGCTATTATTATTATTTTTGTTATTTGCAAAGGTTATTTCTCGAAAACGAAGAGAAACGCAGCGAAAAAAAAATACAACTAGCAATGTTTTTCAACTGAAATAAATGTCACATGCAAAAATTCAGCTTATTTGGAGCAAAAAATTAAAAAAAAGCCAAAATCGTCACTTATCCCCCTTTTCCACTAGCCTCCTCAGATGATTCATCACACTAGTTCCCAGTCCGAGAAACGTCCGGTCAACGCGATCACAATGCATTGCCGGGAAGGCTCTTTATTTACACCTCGTGCGCGGGAAACATGGCGCTCGGATACAAGACAAATTTTATAAGTCTAAAACCAGTCCTCGCTTTCCAAACTTGGACGCTAGCAACGCTTGGCAAATGGGCCTCAACTCACGAGAGGGCTTTTTTTCTTGGGCAAGAACTGCTTTTGGACTTCGCTGCCTGGATCGACCTGACCTCAAACGCCGACAACTCGATTTTAATCGGCAGTTGCGTTCGAAGTTACAGAACACATTTTGCTTCTTTAAAACGTGTTGATGACTTACGGGTTTATCAAGGCTTTATGATGCCTCTCAACCACCAGGCAGCAGCTATACAAGGTACTTTAAAACAATGCTAAAGATATCAGTTGACAGAGCTCTAATGCATCACATCTCTTTTTTCTTCGATGGTATTTCGTTTGACGCTCGATCGATTCACGTGTTGTTTCACGTCACAATAACCCATGTAAACGACCTGTTCCCAGACTTTCGCTCTAAATGCTGTAGGATTTGATTTTGACTTCATACACTATAAACAGTCTGCCTGTTTCCTGTTCAACAAATAAACTCCTAAAGGCAACCTGCGTGCCTTGTTTGCTATTATTATTATTTTTGTTATTTGCAAAGGTTATTTCTCGAAAACGAAGAGAAACGCAGCGAAAAAAAAATACAACTAGCAATGTTTTTCAACTGAAATAAATGTCACATGCAAAAATTCAGCTTATTTGGAGCAAAAAATTAAAAAAAAGCCAAAATCGTCACTTATCCCCCTTTTCCACTAGCCTCCTCAGATGATTCATCACACTAGTTCCCAGTCCGAGAAACGTCCGGTCAACGCGATCACAATGCATTGCCGGGAAGGCTCTTTATTTACACCTCGTGCGCGGGAAACATGGCGCTCGGATACAAGACAAATTTTATAAGTCTAAAACCAGTCCTCGCTTTCCAAACTTGGACGCTAGCAACGCTTGGCAAATGGGCCTCAACTCACGAGAGGGCTTTTTTTCTTGGGCAAGAACTGCTTTTGGACTTCGCTGCCTGGATCGACCTGACCTCAAACGCCGACAACTCGATTTTAATCGGCAGTTGCGTTCGAAGTTACAGAACACATTTTGCTTCTTTAAAACGTGTTGATGACTTACGGGTTTATCAAGGCTTTATGATGCCTCTCAACCACCAGGCAGCAGCTATACAAGGTACTTTAAAACAATGCTAAAGATATCAGTTGACAGAGCTCTAATGCATCACATCTCTTTTTTCTTCGATGGTATTTCGTTTGACGCTCGATCGATTCACGTGTTGTTTCACGTCACAATAACCCATGTAAACGACCTGTTCCCAGACTTTCGCTCTAAATGCTGTAGGATTTGATTTTGACTTCATACACTATAAACAGTCTGCCTGTTTCCTGTTCAACAAATAAACTCCTAAAGGCAACCTGCGTGCCTTGTTTGCTATTATTATTATTTTTGTTATTTGCAAAGGTTATTTCTCGAAAACGAAGAGAAACGCAGCGAAAAAAAAATACAACTAGCAATGTTTTTCAACTGAAATAAATGTCACATGCAAAAATTCAGCTTATTTGGAGCAAAAAATTAAAAAAAAGCCAAAATCGTCACTTATCCCCCTTTTCCACTAGCCTCCTCAGATGATTCATCACACTAGTTCCCAGTCCGAGAAACGTCCGGTCAACGCGATCACAATGCATTGCCGGGAAGGCTCTTTATTTACACCTCGTGCGCGGGAAACATGGCGCTCGGATACAAGACAAATTTTATAAGTCTAAAACCAGTCCTCGCTTTCCAAACTTGGACGCTAGCAACGCTTGGCAAATGGGCCTCAACTCACGAGAGGGCTTTTTTTCTTGGGCAAGAACTGCTTTTGGACTTCGCTGCCTGGATCGACCTGACCTCAAACGCCGACAACTCGATTTTAATCGGCAGTTGCGTTCGAAGTTACAGAACACATTTTGCTTCTTTAAAACGTGTTGATGACTTACGGGTTTATCAAGGCTTTATGATGCCTCTCAACCACCAGGCAGCAGCTATACAAGGTACTTTAAAACAATGCTAAAGATATCAGTTGACAGAGCTCTAATGCATCACATCTCTTTTTTCTTCGATGGTATTTCGTTTGACGCTCGATCGATTCACGTGTTGTTTCACGTCACAATAACCCATGTAAACGACCTGTTCCCAGACTTTCGCTCTAAATGCTGTAGGATTTGATTTTGACTTCATACACTATAAACAGTCTGCCTGTTTCCTGTTCAACAAATAAACTCCTAAAGGCAACCTGCGTGCCTTGTTTGCTATTATTATTATTTTTGTTATTTGCAAAGGTTATTTCTCGAAAACGAAGAGAAACGCAGCGAAAAAAAAATACAACTAGCAATGTTTTTCAACTGAAATAAATGTCACATGCAAAAATTCAGCTTATTTGGAGCAAAAAATTAAAAAAAAGCCAAAATCGTCACTTATCCCCCTTTTCCACTAGCCTCCTCAGATGATTCATCACACTAGTTCCCAGTCCGAGAAACGTCCGGTCAACGCGATCACAATGCATTGCCGGGAAGGCTCTTTATTTACACCTCGTGCGCGGGAAACATGGCGCTCGGATACAAGACAAATTTTATAAGTCTAAAACCAGTCCTCGCTTTCCAAACTTGGACGCTAGCAACGCTTGGCAAATGGGCCTCAACTCACGAGAGGGCTTTTTTTCTTGGGCAAGAACTGCTTTTGGACTTCGCTGCCTGGATCGACCTGACCTCAAACGCCGACAACTCGATTTTAATCGGCAGTTGCGTTCGAAGTTACAGAACACATTTTGCTTCTTTAAAACGTGTTGATGACTTACGGGTTTATCAAGGCTTTATGATGCCTCTCAACCACCAGGCAGCAGCTATACAAGGTACTTTAAAACAATGCTAAAGATATCAGTTGACAGAGCTCTAATGCATCACATCTCTTTTTTCTTCGATGGTATTTCGTTTGACGCTCGATCGATTCACGTGTTGTTTCACGTCACAATAACCCATGTAAACGACCTGTTCCCAGACTTTCGCTCTAAATGCTGTAGGATTTGATTTTGACTTCATACACTATAAACAGTCTGCCTGTTTCCTGTTCAACAAATAAACTCCTAAAGGCAACCTGCGTGCCTTGTTTGCTATTATTATTATTTTTGTTATTTGCAAAGGTTATTTCTCGAAAACGAAGAGAAACGCAGCGAAAAAAAAATACAACTAGCAATGTTTTTCAACTGAAATAAATGTCACATGCAAAAATTCAGCTTATTTGGAGCAAAAAATTAAAAAAAAGCCAAAATCGTCACTTATCCCCCTTTTCCACTAGCCTCCTCAGATGATTCATCACACTAGTTCCCAGTCCGAGAAACGTCCGGTCAACGCGATCACAATGCATTGCCGGGAAGGCTCTTTATTTACACCTCGTGCGCGGGAAACATGGCGCTCGGATACAAGACAAATTTTATAAGTCTAAAACCAGTCCTCGCTTTCCAAACTTGGACGCTAGCAACGCTTGGCAAATGGGCCTCAACTCACGAGAGGGCTTTTTTTCTTGGGCAAGAACTGCTTTTGGACTTCGCTGCCTGGATCGACCTGACCTCAAACGCCGACAACTCGATTTTAATCGGCAGTTGCGTTCGAAGTTACAGAACACATTTTGCTTCTTTAAAACGTGTTGATGACTTACGGGTTTATCAAGGCTTTATGATGCCTCTCAACCACCAGGCAGCAGCTATACAAGGTACTTTAAAACAATGCTAAAGATATCAGTTGACAGAGCTCTAATGCATCACATCTCTTTTTTCTTCGATGGTATTTCGTTTGACGCTCGATCGATTCACGTGTTGTTTCACGTCACAATAACCCATGTAAACGACCTGTTCCCAGACTTTCGCTCTAAATGCTGTAGGATTTGATTTTGACTTCATACACTATAAACAGTCTGCCTGTTTCCTGTTCAACAAATAAACTCCTAAAGGCAACCTGCGTGCCTTGTTTGCTATTATTATTATTTTTGTTATTTGCAAAGGTTATTTCTCGAAAACGAAGAGAAACGCAGCGAAAAAAAAATACAACTAGCAATGTTTTTCAACTGAAATAAATGTCACATGCAAAAATTCAGCTTATTTGGAGCAAAAAATTAAAAAAAAGCCAAAATCGTCACTTATCCCCCTTTTCCACTAGCCTCCTCAGATGATTCATCACACTAGTTCCCAGTCCGAGAAACGTCCGGTCAACGCGATCACAATGCATTGCCGGGAAGGCTCTTTATTTACACCTCGTGCGCGGGAAACATGGCGCTCGGATACAAGACAAATTTTATAAGTCTAAAACCAGTCCTCGCTTTCCAAACTTGGACGCTAGCAACGCTTGGCAAATGGGCCTCAACTCACGAGAGGGCTTTTTTTCTTGGGCAAGAACTGCTTTTGGACTTCGCTGCCTGGATCGACCTGACCTCAAACGCCGACAACTCGATTTTAATCGGCAGTTGCGTTCGAAGTTACAGAACACATTTTGCTTCTTTAAAACGTGTTGATGACTTACGGGTTTATCAAGGCTTTATGATGCCTCTCAACCACCAGGCAGCAGCTATACAAGGTACTTTAAAACAATGCTAAAGATATCAGTTGACAGAGCTCTAATGCATCACATCTCTTTTTTCTTCGATGGTATTTCGTTTGACGCTCGATCGATTCACGTGTTGTTTCACGTCACAATAACCCATGTAAACGACCTGTTCCCAGACTTTCGCTCTAAATGCTGTAGGATTTGATTTTGACTTCATACACTATAAACAGTCTGCCTGTTTCCTGTTCAAC
>CAXHUQ010000329.1:0-7500 GCA_964020085.1 Micromussa lordhowensis
GCGAAATTATGCAAATCGCGACAAAATGAACAACAGATTGAAAAAACCATCTTCTAGCTTGTTTGGTACTAGGAGACATTTGTCTCTGCCGTTAAAAACTCGGTTGCCTTGTGAAAATGTAACTCTGTTCTCAAACCCATCGTGACATTTATACTCAGCGAGAATTTCGCGGTATCGGATTGAAATAATGACATACACTGTACGCGTGCTGAGAGAAATTATGCAAATCGCGACAAAATGAACAACAGATTGAAAGCTAGACGATTTCAATTAACCCTGCGCCAGATACGCGACCTACCTGGAGAACTGTAAATCACGCAAGGAGGAAAAAACCTTGTTATGCCTTCCAAGGTAAATCACCAAAGAATTAAAGTTAAAGCTTATTATATGGTGATCCTGAGTTCCATTCCGCTCAAGCAATAAAAGCAGCGTATTGATTGAAAATTATGATGTCCACTGCGGTGTTTACACAGCGTCTAAAGCCGATAATTTTACATTTACAAGAACTATTAGATGCCTTGATATTTACTTTTTTCAACTACAGTCAAACAAAACAAAACTGGAAACTAGCCGTTCTAGAGTAATCAGTTCTCATTTACGATGGAATGAATAAAAACGTATTCTATAGTTTGCGAATATCATGCACTGATTGTGGACGGCGCGCTGGAACGATAGAAGTTAAAACATTTGTGTGCGTCTTGTCAGTTGTCTTTTCTACCGTCGGTAAAATTTTTTCTCCAACCGCATAGTTAGAAAGCGCTTTTCAGGCTACTTCCTCTAATATTGTTTTATTCGAAAATGCAGGACACATTTTCGCGAATGAATGGCTTACGAGGCAACATTGTGTGAATTAAAACAAACATTGTGTCAAGCTTTTTGAACAACAGTGACCGTGAGTCGAGATTTTTATAGTATGCCGAAGCTAAGACAATTCATTCACTATAAAACCGAGACATAATTTCGCTTGGCTTTTAAACAAATATCGCGTACTCGGTGCGTGACACAGAGGTCGAAAAACTGATATACTCACTTCGTTATTTTTAGCCATTTGTGAAGTAAAGGTAGTAGGAAAAATAATTTGGTTTTATCAATGTGAATTGGCCACCGTAAAGAGACTTGAAAGCTGAGATTTCGAGCGTTGGAGCGAATCGAGGAAATGTGGGTTGTGTGTAGTTTATATACAGAAAAATGGAGCTACGCTATTGGTTGGTGCATGGTAACGTGAAAAACAACATAATAAATTGGTTGAATGAAAAAATGTTTGTTGATACCGTGAGGGTATCCTGCTTTTCTCGCACATAACAATTTAGTTTTCTTGTATAAAAATGTTTTTCACTTCCTATGATTTTTTTGTTTAGTTTGAGATTATTCAAATTCAAATGAGAAGGCCAAACAAGAGAAAAAGAAAACCTCTCCCAAAAGTTGCAAAATAGAAATCAAAATTCTTGCTAACCCTGATTTAGCTTAATAAGTTGTGGAACTTGATAAAACCATTACAACTTGGATTGGAAACTAATTGATTAGTATAATTTCAGAGCTGAGCAAAGAGTTTCCAGCAATCTGATTGGTTAAGCGATTCGTACTATGACTATAACGTTTTTGTGGCCTGGCTACTAAGCACGCCAGCCTTGCTATCTCGGCAAGTAAATATAGCGGAAAGTTGGTGAATGAATGTTTCACCTATTTAGAAGACATCACTCTAAGTCCAGGATATTTGAAAGGATGGAGAATATTCTTAAGTGACTGCTGTCATCTCTGCACTGAAAATCCTTCCAAGAACTCGTGTTCAAGGCAGTTAAGAATCATCAGTGGTTACATTGATTGCCAGCGGGTCAGATGGATTGACCGAAATTTGTTTTTCTCCAAACTCAAGCTATTTATTTTGAGACAGAGATGTGGATGAAGTCAGCAGCGATAAAACAAAGGTACCTGATGAATTTATTTTTCGTAGTGTTTTGCTTGATTGTTTTACTGCCGAATTCGATGAGTAAACTGATTCACAATTGATGTAAACTTACATGTAAAGCCTCTTATTAAAGCTATACGGTTGCATACGTTTTCACAAACGAAAAATTGGGTCGCTGTTTATATGTTTTAGTCTGTTATTCTCTGTTGTTCAGCTCTGAAATTATACTAAAACAATTATTCGCCTCAGGCTTGGTGAATATTGTCGAATAATCCCCTCGACTTCGTCTCGGGGATTATTCGACAATATTTACCTCGCCTTCGGCGAATAATTGTTAAATATTAATAAACATTGTATATTAAAATAGCATGGCTCATTTGAGCTGTGCCTTGAGCCGGTATACATGTGTTTAGATTAAGATGGCTTCTGTCTGTGAAGATGCACTGTTCATGATCAGGTTGACTGATACTGAATAATGTTAACCCAGTGATAAGTCAAGCGAAACCGAGTGACAGCCTGGGCAACTAACTGACTAATCTATTGACTTCCTGGGATCTGCATGGTGACTGTAACAGACTGATTGAGTGATTGGTTGATTGATTGATTGAATATTTGACTGCTTCACTGATTGATTGATCGACTGATTGATTGATTGATTGATTGGTTGATTTCTTGATTGATTGATTGATTGAGTAATTGACTGATTAAATGATTTGCTGATCGATTAATTGACAAGCAGACTTAATGACTGAGTGACTAACTGATGGGCTGCTCGCATGCTTTCTGGCTTAATTACTTAAATTCAAAACTGACTCACTGACCAACTGACTGTCCAACTCTGCTCTGTTACCCTGCCTGTATGTAAATACCTAAAAATACTGATGCTTAGTAGTTTATAATTGAGTGTTTTTTTTGTTTGTTTTAGTTTTTGCAGATCAAGGCATGGATTCTGCTCCAGTTCTGTGGAAGTAACAAGATTTACATGTACATGTACAGTAGAAAGTGGTGAGTTTACCAGCCTTAATTCATTTTTTTGCTTACCTAGAGTAGAGACCCTTTTCCAAGTGAATGTCTGCCTGATAGACTTATTGGGTGACTGATTGATTAACTAACTTGTAGTCTACAATGTACTAGTGATTTCCTTATGGACTTATTGGCTGTTTTAAAACCTGATTTCCTACCTGCCTGCCCCTCTTAATGAATGAATGACTGACTGATTTATTGATTGAAAAATTGATTGATTGCTTGACTGACTCAATGACTCACTGACTCAAATCATGGAAAAGGTCGATTCTGTGATGGGGTTTGTTTATTGCATTCAAAGAACCAGATATTTTGGTATCTTCCCTAGAAGTTCTGGCACAAAAGTTTATTTTTCTGTTTGTGTCAATTAACTTGAACTGATGGGCTGTTAAAGCTTTTTCTGATGTTTTGTGAATATGGGAAGTAAAGCCTTATTATTTTCTTTTCATGTGATAGAACTCAAATTGTATTTGATGCAAAGTTGAACAATTATTTTTTCATCAAACCTATCTGGTTGTTATCAGCCATGTCTCCTTAGAGAGTTGCAGACATTGTTTAGCTATATTATTTTCTGGCAAACTTTGAAGATGAATCCAGAATTTTATTATTGAAGTTTCAATGGACAATTTTTTTGAGGGGAAGGGAGAGGGGCAGATGTGTACAGGCTACCGAAAGGAGAAAACCTTTTCCAAGTTCGAAAACAATTGTTGATTTCACTGTTGCCAAGGTTTGTTGTTTCTCCAAGCAACAAGAAACTAATAAATAGCCTATTCGTTTGTTTCTTCTGCTCTTTATAAAACTGAAAACAAACAAACAGCACGTAATCCGTGAAGATTTAGCTCGTCAATAATGAAACTAGTTCTTTGTGTCACCAATAAATGTTCAAAGCTCAGGCCCTATGATAGGGCTGACAAATAACCCTTGGGCATGTTCGGTACAGCGAAAGGGAACTTTATACATTTTGTCCCTGATCACAGAATTTCGAAACACTACAAATCAAACAAAAATAAATCAACGCGAGTTTGAATCACAGATCTCTATTACGATGGATGGTTACTTGTTAGCCACTATCTGTTTCAAAGAAAGGCTATGAACTCTCTGTATAAAGGGGAATCAGGGTCAATATTCAGTTTCTAAACAGCCAAGGCACACGCAAGGGCCATCACAGCTAAACTCTATTAGGCACGACATAACAAAGACAGGCACAGCCCAACACGGACAGGCACAGCGTAACAAAGACAGGCACAGCCCAACACGGACAGGCACAACGTAACAAAGACAGGCACAGCCCAACACGGACAGGCACAGCGTAACAAAGACAGGCACAGCCCAACACGGACAGGCACAACGTAACAAAGACAGGCACAGCCCAACACGGACAGGCACAGCCCAACACGGACAGGCACAGCGTAACAAAGACAGGCACAGCCCAACACGGACAGGCACAGCGTAACAAAGACAGGCACAGCCCAACACGGACAGGCACAGCGTAACAAAGACAGGCACAGCCCAACACGGACAGGCACAACGTAACTAAGACAGGCACAGCTTATTCCGCGGAAGACTGGTAACCAAGTTGTCTTACATGTAAAGATGGCGGCAAGAATTGAGGTAAGACAGGTAAGACATGAAGACAAACGTCCTTAGCATTCAGGCCAGGTGATATGAGCCGTTTTTCAAAAATGTTTAGTGATTTATTCACTACGAGCTAGCGTTTGATAAGAAATGCCGTTTTAGGGCGACATGAGCCGTTCTTCAATTGTTCAGTGATTTATTCGTGATTTATTCAGTATATGCATTTACCGAACAATGTTATTAATACAATGTACAATACAATAACCTTTATTTCATCTCGAATTAAGCTTAACTAGCTATGAGCTTGGCGTTATACATATGCTCTCTGCCCCTGTTTAGGATAGGATGGAAATGGTTCTCGACCACGCACGGAGGACATTTCAAGAAATTTTCAGATACATGTATGTAAACAACGGTGACCTTAGTGAAGAATCTGTGGACTATCTACGTTATAAAAGCGAGGTAGCCCTCAACATCCTTCAAATGTCATGCCTTGTTTACAATATCCCATCTTCTCTTATTGATCAAGCACAAGACATTTATGTTACTCTGGAAGAAGCCTGGAAAGAATTTCAGTGTGGTACTTCATTTGCATTTGGTGACAATGTTGAGCTACTTTTAAGACAACAAAGTGTTGCTGTAAATGTGTTGCGAACAGCAAAATTGCGTGTTGCTGTGCAAGTTTCTCTTCGTCTAGGAACTGGTCTTCCCCCAGGTGGCCTGGATAAAGCAGGAAAGGCACGCCTGCAAAAACAGAGGAACCAACCTAAGCAACCACATCATATTGCATGTGCATCCATAAACAGGGTAGGGAAAATCCCAGATCATAAATGGGGTGAGGGTTCTGGGAAGAAGGCTTCACACCCCTACCCAATTTTTCTGGGGGTACCCCCTGGACAAAAAGAGCCCATCAGTGCCCCCTTCCCCTGAGAGTGAAAAATCAGACTTCTTGTCACTCTAGCAGATTTATACATACATGTACATACATACTTTCTTTGATAACGCAGGTTACAAAATGTGCAAGACTGAAGTCCTGATGTGGACCTGCCTAACTACTTATTTAAAGCTAGAGAATATACATATGAGTAACTTAAGTATAATTAAATTAAGATAAGATTAATAAAGAAATTCCTCATTCCTATTTCTTATCATGGAAGACTCCTTATTATAACTTATAGAATTAATCAAGTCCTTGCTAGATCTAAGTCTTCTTTTCTTACTGACACTTGGAAGGATAAATGGGGTGAGGGTTCTGGGAAGAAGGCTGCTCACCCCTACCAAAGGTGGCCTATTAATTTCTACTTGGCATGGCAAGCACCCAAGCACTATCTTCAATCCACGATTTTAAGTTTTCCACACTAGCAAAATTGTCACCTTAAATCTTAGGTAATAACTCATAAGAATGCAGACATTCCACTGAAAGTTATTTCACATCTGATCCTTGAAATTCTTCCTTTCGTATCTTTCAAAAGGGCAGATTTTTAGCGCGAAAAGGAAGAATCATAGTACTTTAGAAGACGCGTATTATCTAAGATTTAAGGTGATTGATTTTACAATATGAGGTCATTTGAGGATTAAGGCCATGCTGTGGAAAATTACATGTAATTAATAGACCTTTTTCACGTTTTCTGACGCCATCTTGTTTGGTATTAAGCTTAAATGTATGGGGAAAATGGAGAATCTAATGTCTTTCAACTCAGAGAAAATTCGACTTCTGAAATACTTATGAATTAAAAACTAAAGATACCAGGTAGAATAATTTACTGATCACCTTTGAGGGAAATAGCCGTGCTAGAAACATTTTTTCCGTCGTTTGTCCCGTTTAAAACCGAGTCACAATTTAGACACAAAACCAATATTATTGGACATCTTTATCTTAAACTTTAAGCTTTTCCTATACATTAACTGTATTTTTAGCTATGTTTGCAAGATGTTTGCCCCAAGCAAGACCGTGAAAAGGTCTATTTTTTTCGCACATTTCTTTGTAAATTCCCTGTAAACTTTGGCATCCGTTGCAGACGCCTACTTTTTGGGTACAATTTTGCCAGCTTATGACAATTTTGCTAGTGTGGAAAACTTAAAATCGTGGATTGAAGGTAGTGCTTGGTTGCTTGCCATGCCAAGTAGAAATTAATAGGCCACCTTTGGTAGGGGTGTGCAGCCTTCTTCCCAGAACCCTCACCCCATTTATCCTTCCAAGTGTCAGTAAGAAAAGAAGACTTAGATCTAGCAAGGACTTGATTAATTCTATAAGTTATAATAAGGAGTCTTCCATGATAAGAAATAGGAATGAGGAATTTCTTTATTAATCTTATCTTAATTTAATTATACTTAAGTTATTCAAATGTATATTCTCTAGCTTTAAATTAAGTAGTTAGGCAGGTCCACATCAGGACTTCAGTCTTGCACATTTTGTAACCTGCGTTATCAAAGAAAGTATGTATGTATGTATGTATAAATCTGCTAGAGTGAAAAGAAGTCTGATTTTTCACTCTCAGGGGAAGGGGGCACTGATAGGCTCTTTTTGTCCAGGGGGTACCCCCAGAAAAATTGGGTAGGGGTGTGAAGCCTTCTTCCCAGAACCCTCACCCCATTTATGATCTGGGATTTTCCCTACCCTGTTTATGGATGCACATGCAATATGATGTGGTTGCTTAAGTTGATTCCTCTGTTTTTGCAGGCGTGCCTTTCCTGCTTTATCCAGGCCACCTGGGGGAAGACCAGTTCCTAGACGAAGAGAAACTTGCACAGCAACACGCAATTTTGCTGTTCGCAACACATTTACAGCAACACTTTGTTGTCTTAAAAGTAGCTCAACATTGTCACCAAATGCAAATGAAGTACCACACTGAAATTCTTTCCAGGCTTCTTCCAGAGTAACATAAATGTCTTGTGCTTGATCAATAAGAGAAGATGGGATATTGTAAACAAGGCATGACATTTGAAGGATGTTGAGGGCTACCTCGCTTTTATAACGTAGATAGTCCACAGATTCT
>CAXHUQ010000329.1:10000-12500 GCA_964020085.1 Micromussa lordhowensis
TTCTCTGTTTCATTCGTTTTCTCTACCACGATGTTTTTCCTGGTAAGTTAGCGTTTTTCTTTTCACATCTCCAATAAACACAGCTAATCGTCTCCTTTCTATATCATTGTGTCTGTTGTTGTTTGCTAAAAAACCCGCTAAAGATGCAGGTCTGGGTGGGGGCTCTGGTTGGGCAAACGAAAGCTCTCGCCCCAATTTTCGCGCAGCCAGAACTTTGACGCCATTAATGCTTGGATCACGAGGATGCCATTATTTGGCTGAGAACTGCTCCTGGACTTGCTGTCTGGATAAATGAACAACAGCAAAAATTTATTAACAAGGTATTTCCATAACAATACATGGCATTATATCCAAAATAAAAACTTAGTTTGTGAACGAAATTTCACATCTCTAAAGGGACACTGCGTCGAAAGTAAAAGCGGGGCTAAACTTCAGAATACCCTTTAACTGATTTGCAGCTTATTGAATAAGAATAGCGACTATTGTTATATACATTGTTCTTCAAAGCACATTAACACATGTAAATGAAGTGGCTGGGTCTTCTGAAGTTGCTCCGAAAAGCTGGAGAAAAGAAAGTGTAATCTTATTTCATATTTTTCAACCTTGTTTGAATGGCAGAAAGAGCAGATTCTCAAATTAACAAGAGTCTTCGTCATTGTGATGTCTTCCTGTATCAGTACATAATTGCTGATGGAATGGACCAAATAGGAATGGGCCTTTTGGCGATATGGTGGGAGGCTGTGGGGTGGGGGGCGGGCAAATACATGCTAATGTACCCCCTGAGCATCCCATAATAGCTATTTCAAACAATAGAATTCAAAATGGATTCCTTTAATTCAATAAGGCAAGGCACCGAAATTGACTTGCTGTGCGGAGAGTTTTGCCTGCCTGTGAAAACCAGTTTCCCTCTTACTGAATAAATAGTTCGCAATGCGTACATGTGTGGGCTTTGACATTGTCAAGAAAGTAAGATTGAACTTTGTTGTCATATTTTAACATTCTTTTGTCTTGGTATTTATTTTTCCAACAAGAAAATGTTTACAGTGATCGATACGTGTTTCGTTTCAGGGTAAGGAAGCAAAAAACTCCAAATTTAAACACCCCCAAAATTAACGAAAGCCCCTGTGTATGGTTAGAAAGGTTTCTGTTACAGTAAACATTCATACTGCTTTCTTGTAAAATATACACTGCAATACTGTTGGTGGCAAACAATGAAACAGTGTTTTGTTGTGCATGGTAGAAGTAGGAGTTTTGTTTTGTTGTTATTCAGTTCCTTTTACGCAATAAGTTATAACAGTTATGTGATTTGCCTTGACTTCGAGAAGGGCAAGGCAAAAATTTACATTTTCAAAGAACTCAAAAAAGCTGACTTGAAGGGTTGTTAAACATAGTGATCGACATTTGAAACACAAAATATTTTAAAAGAACTAAAACTCAGTTTATTTCAAATAATTTTTTAAAGACATGTACTTCTGTTCACATCTGGTTAACAATTTGACAAAACCTGTTGACACAAAACTTGTACGGTAAGTCAGCTACTGTGAAAACTGTTGAGCTCTGTTGGTTACTGCTCAAGTTTTGGCAACAAATAGTTCATTTAAGACTGTCTATTAGAGCGGTTTTCAACTGAGTGTCGTAAGACCAAAACCAAACCAATTACTTACCAATTAGACTACTCAGCCAATCTCATACCGTAGTAAAACCAAAACTAAACCCAAAGTAATTGTCTAATTACTTTCGACACTCAATTGAAAACCGCTCTATCCAGGTACTGATAACATTAATTATGATATTGGTAAAAGTAAGCATATAATTTTAAACATTAACATGTTAATCGTAACCATAAATTTTAAACCTAAACATGTGCTTGACTTAACTTGTGTTTGTTCTTGTAGTAGTAAACAATAGTCTAAATTGAACTTGGAACATCAGTGACTGCTAGCTAGTACAAATGAAGTCAAAAGATGGCATTGAGAAATCAGTGTTAACACAACTGCACGGTAACTAAGTCACCCGTACGAAACGAGCAGATCTGCAGCAGATCTGCAACAGATCTGTTTTGACAAAAACAGATCATCTGCAGACTAAGTTATCGTCTGCATAGTCTGTTTTCAGTCTGCTGCAGACGTAAGCTTGACTACCCTTCGCGATTTTAAGACTGCAGACGAAAACCAGACTAACAACAGATCTGCAGATTATCTGCAGCGTCTGCAGATGATCTGCAACACGTTGAAGTCCAAAAACCGGATCGATCGATAGACAATTCATTGCATCGTGACTTTGGTATAGACCTCAGTTGGATCAGTCATTAGTGGTTCGTTTTGAGATTAATAAAATAGTTCGATTCTACAGATAAAAACATAGTCGAAAATTGAAAATGCGTAAATAAATGTTCAAGCCCACTTACGTTGTGTTAGTGAACCAAATGTTACGTCGATTGAACACTCGAATTAAATGATAAATACACTTTCGACCTTAATTTATCCTTATTATTTGTAAA
>CAXHUQ010000329.1:17500-25000 GCA_964020085.1 Micromussa lordhowensis
ATTTATTTGGTGCGCTAACTGCCACGCGGTGAAACACATTGATTCAAAAACTTTAAAAAGGACTCATTATCCTCCAAGCGAAGATGAAGACAATTGATTGAAACCTAATTTTCTGATACTTTACTCATAAACATTTTGTAGTTGTTGTAATTTTGGTGTATTCATTTCAAATCTGTGTGTATTATTTTTTTGTATTCGCTAATAACAAGCAATAAAGTCTGTTAAGAAAACGCGTTGTCCAAAAAATATTTATTGTCGCGTGTTGACAATTAATTAACGGTCTGAACTTTTTATTGTTGTAATTTCAATGGTAGAGCTGTCCCATGGGCTTTTCCGTTGGAGTTTGTATGCAAATCTAGGCTTGAAAGAAGAGTTCAGTGCGTGACTAACGGAGCGGAAAACTCGAGCAGTTAGCTAAGCCGAATACAATACAATACAATAATTTATTTGCATTTCCTTGTGAAATAAGGTTACAAGAGATCTATATACATATTTTCTTTTTTTATGATAAGATGTTAAGTAATTTTGAGATTTGTATATAGTTTAGTAAGGAAATGCTTAGAGCCAAAATGAACCCACACTCGCACAAGCGAAGGCGAAATGGAATGAAATAGCAAAAAAGCGAAGAAAGAGTAAAGTTGCATGCAAAAAAAAACAAACAAAAAAAAACTTAGCGCTACAGCAATCAAGCAACTATAAAACTATAAAACAGAGAGGGAAGAAGGATAATCCTATTTTGAAATTATCTTTAAGAGTAAGATTGCTTACGTAGTAAATGCTGCTTGGCTTGTTTACTAAAACAGTTTGAGCTAAGGTTTTTGAGATCAGTTGGTAATTCTTGCCAAAGTTCAGAGGCCAGTGAAGCTATAGTCTGTTTTCCGATATTAGTTCTTGTTCGTACTTTGTGTATGTTATCTTTAGAGGCATATCTCGTGTTATAGGAGTGTATATCTTTGGCATAGGTGAAAGAATTGGTAAAAATGGATGGTAGTTTTTTAAGGTGCCAATTGTGTATGAACTTCAAAGCCTGAAATTTAAAAGTGCTTTCTATGGACAGTATGTCTAGGAGCTTCAGCAGTGGCAAAGCACTTTCGATGTCTTTTCCATATAAAGTAGCAAAAAAGATAGTTCTGGCAATGTGCTTTTGTTTTACTTGGAGTTTTTTTCGGTTGCTTTTATAGGCACTGCCCCAGGCAACGATCTCGTACGAGATGTAGGGGTTTATTAGGTTAAAATATATTTGTCGTAGTTGTAGAGGGGTTAGGGGTTAGGTGAATAATATATTCACTCTGTCTCTCTCTCGTCAGCAAATTAAAGCTGAGAGTTCAGACAAAACTTAACAGATATTTTCATGAACCAATCGGGGTTAAAAGAGCCCAAATTACATGACATAAGTTTGAAACCATAACCAAAACGTGTGACACTCAGTCATGGGACAATGGTGAATATTATCATTTAAGTGAAAACCACAACTCGCTAACGGTTCTACAATCGTTTGTTTTAACTGTTCGTATTTGGGGCAACCCCAAGTTTCTAAATCGAGACAAGGAATGTTCAGTTTGTTAACAAGTCTTTTTCAACATGACCTCCTTTGGCCACCACAGTTCTTTCCTCCCTCTTGTATGAATACAAGTGAAATAAAGTTCTCAGCACCGTACAGATCTAATACGTTAAACAGCAAAAAGTAATTGAATAGAACAATGGTCATACATCATTTCACATCATGAACTTTATTAAAAACACTTAATGAAAAAATCAGATGACCTCTGGTACTAAAAATAATTCTATGACATCATTCTACCTATTATTTCTAAGGAAGCACTCTTCAGGTGGACTTCTCTTTATTTCTAGTCTGTGAATAATGAATAAGCATTCAAGGCAAACCTGTTTTTCAGGATTAACCGGAACAAGCAAGCATGGTAAAGTGAAGCACATAATATCGTTGTTCATGTCCAGCTCAGCTTTTCAACCAGTTGCCTCCACCTTGTAAGTAAAATGTTTTGCATGTTTTTGAATCTTCTAATCTTTTGTCCCCATGTTCATCAGAATTCTTGTGACCGTTCTCATAACTAAGTTTTTTCTATAGTCCCCTTTGGAAGAATCTGGTTTCAGTCAAGAGATTTTTCCTGCGGTGATCAGGTTGTTTCTGTCTCAAGTCTCTGTAACCTAGAATACTACTCAATCCTCAGTTACCATTAACAAAAGTGGGACATTATGATAGGGTAAAGTGTGCATATGAGCCTGGTGGCCCATCAGGCCAGCACTTATGAAGCAACATGAAGCAACTAGGAGTATTTGTTCTCCCAGCTGAATGGGATGTTAGTCCATCTCAGGTTTACCCCCAGCATTAAATTCGCCGGTACCTATTTATACACCTGGATGCAGAGAGGCACTGTGAGAGTAAAGTGTCTTGCACAAGAACATAACACAATGTCCCCGGCCAGGGCTCAACACCGGGACCACTCTATCCTGAGACAAGCGCACTAACGATGAGGCCACCGCGCCTCCCACAATTGAGTAATCCTGTATTCATTATACAAGATGTTTTAGTAAATATGAGTAACATTTTTCTTACTGAAGTGTTTTGTTTGGAGCCCAATCCATGAACACCACCTCCTCCCCCCTGGAGAGAAAGTGCTTGTAGTTGTGAGTGAGAAGGAGACCAGCTCTTAATAATTGCCTACACACTGAGGTGAGGTTTGCAAATAGGTAAACATAGTTTTCCACATAAGGATGTTAAAGCTACTAAGAAATATAATGCTGATAAAGGCCAGTGGAACTTTCCCTTGTCATGGAATGTTTTTGTAAACGTATCTAGACTTGACTGTATTTAAAGAGCACACAAAGTCAAACATGTGCACTAAATCAAGTTAGCCTTAAAGGAGCTTAGTCACGGCATTTTGAGTTATTTTGGCCATGGACAAAATTATCTTTAAACTGAAAAAAAAATGAAAACGATGGTTTTCTTAAATAGAAAAACACCAAAGAGATAAACACCAACGAGAAGTCTCTGCACTATCAGGAGCTACTGAGCAAATTCAGTACTAGTGACCTGTATAGTATTAGATGCCAAGACATGATGAAAACAGTTTTTAAGGCAATTCGCTTTGAAACGATGCCGAAATACGTACGTGGTCTTTTTCAAATGAGATATGCTGAACGCAACCTACGAGGATCAAGCAAACTTGTCATCCCATACGTTAATACAGCCACTTATGGTCTTCACTCCTTCAGATACACTTCTGCAAACATGTGGAACAAACTAACAGAGGACCTGAGGTCATTAACGTCCTTGAATGAGTTCAGAGCTAAAATATGCCAAATTTCTTTCGAACATCAATGCAATTGTTACTTATGTAAATAGTAGTTTAATGTACTGTATATAATATACGATTTTATTTATTTATTTATTTATTTTTTTCTTTTTTTCCTCTTTTTCTTTCTCGGAGAAATTAGCTATACAGCTACTCTTGTAAATCCGAGGTGAAATAAAGGTGATGTATGTATGTATGTAATAAACCAGAAAGTAACAAGGATGGTTAAGGATGGAGAAGATTGACACGGATTACAAACGACGAATTTTAAAAATGGAGGTTAAACTTTTCAAGAAGCGCAAACCGTGACATAGCTCCTTTAAATGAATGAAACTTTGAAGCTTGATTCTAAAATGAAAGTACAAAGGTAGTCAGTCATTCAAATGAGATTTGCATCGTGCAGTTGTCTTTGGAGCACACGTGTACAAATGAATCTTGTTTTTTTTGCTACAGCACTAAAGAATATAACGAGCGCCTGCATGACATTCAGCGGACCCTATCAGAAATCATGAATGGAGCGACCAGAGAATTTCTACAGAGTAAAAGGTAACTGCGCTTGCGTGACCTATGCGACTGCGTGACAAACATGACAAGCCAAACAAAAAAACAGTGGCATACAAGGCTCTCGCATTACTGCAGTAGTTACTTTTCGCAGCTTTTGCATTGTTTCCCAACCATGATTTCCTTGTACAGTGCATTTCTTATGATTATGACATTATGACCTAAATTTGTTGGAAACCCTGTAATCACACCTTAGGACTCTTATGCGAGGCCAAAGCCAATTGTGATTTGACTTTCCACGCTTTGCACTAGTCATGCGCTATGTCACATGTGTTAGAGCTTTCAACAGCATGTCTCGCGCTTTTCAGATGTTTGTTCATGTTATTGAATTTTCAGGCTATTTGTTACCACAGGTGTTTCAATGTGTTAATTCTTAGTGATGCAATTTTGTTAGGTTTTTTGTACAAGCAACAGTCATTAGCAACTTATGAGACTACGAAGTCCTGGGGGCGAGAAGCGCACACTCCTAACACCCAGGATTTTGCCCGGCCATTTTTTGTGGCGGTTTTCTTTCGTGTCACACGACAAGACTACTCGTAGTCTAGCAACTTATGACATTTGCTTTCTTTCAGTGATTTCAAAAGTCGTCTGTTGACGTATCTCTCAAGGGACAGCTACATGTGGACATTCCTTATGGTTCAAATAAGCTCATCAGAGTTGATTCCAGTACAGAGGCGAATGAAGGTGAATAGATAGGCATCTAATCGTAATAGGCTAAACATTACGGATGAGAGGACCAACACCTAATTTGCATATCATTTGCATAATCTGCAAACCAACATCTCGTAACTTATTACCGCAATTCACGAGTTAAAAAAGGATGTGATTTGTTTTGTGTCTTGTACTGCTTTTTCGTTATAAGCTCTTTAAATTTCGTTCTTGCCATGCAAATTGAAGTGACTGATCATTGCCTAATTATGGTTCGTACAACAGGTTTTCAAACTTGTATCAACCTGCTTTTCATAAACGTAACAGCCAGCTGTGAGAACGAACTTTATTCTGTCAGCTGCTAGAGAAGATTGAAGTAAATTTTCAGCTAAGACAATTTGTAATTGTAATCCATGCCTGCAACACGTCTGTGCGACCAAGCTGGCAGCATTCCATACCCTCGTCCTTCCTAGAGGTACAGCCGGTACAACCAAGATAAACTTTGTTACTCCCGGGAGGGAATGCATTCTATCACATCAAGATGTCCTTAAACAAAAGAGCCATGGAAACGGGGGATAATTGTCCTATTTCAAACGAACCTTGACTGGGAAAAAGTGTGGCAGCAAAGTTTCAGTCCTCGCCTCCGAAGAAAAGGACATGGCCTTTATCTACAAGATAACTAAAGGCCAATTTGTCATTTCTTATTACTTTGGGGAATGGAACACTCATGGTTTCCCTCAGCACAATTGATATTGCAAAAATGGAGTCAGTTTATTTGTCTTTTTTTTTGTCAAGGAATGGACAATATCTAGCATGCGTCCATCCAATTCGGGATGCACATGGATAGTTGGGAGAGCACGGAGGTAGCGTAAGAGATGCTCGAGGTGCAGCCAAGAGAATCTTTAGCTACTCAAGTGCTCTTCCAACTATCCAAGTGCATCCCGAGTTGGATGGATGCATGCTAGACATTGTCCGTTGCTTTTATAACATAGCAAGACATTTTTCACGCTGAAAAGTCGAAATATTTATCGACTATGACATCAGCCTGAACCACTGGCTCTATGAACCATCCATTTCTTCTTCATAAAATAGCCAATCTGAGCGCATGCTAGCATGTGCAGCTATGTTATAATTTTTTTTTTTTTTGATCCAGCGTTGAATATGTCAAGCTGCAGTGGGGGAGGGAGTAAGGCAAACATAGGTTGGGGATTTGCCAAAACTTTTCAGCCCATAGCGGGGACTGTTCGAACAACTTACTGTCTGTTCTAACCATCCACAAATGCAGCTGATACCCCCCATCCCTGGCACAATGTGCTTAACATTGATAGGTATGTGTATTGTCTTTATATTTATAATATAGATAAGACCCTGCGAGCGCTCTGATTGGTTGAAAACATGTGTTTTATCAGAGTATAAAACATAGAAAAAGTGTGTTTTGTTCTTTGCCACATTACCTCTATATCTCAAAGCAAATGAAGAAGCCTAAGCCATGTATTACACTGTGATTAAACACTCTGGACATTTGAAAACACTCAAGAAATGTAGAAATCTCTGGCCTACGTGTAGTGTTTTTTACATTTCCCTTGTTTTCTCAAATGCCCGTTGTGTTTTATCACAGTGTAATGCATTCCTTAGGCTTCTTTATTTGTTAAGTAAAATTGATGGATGTGATCATCAAACCTTTTGAATGAGACTGCCCCCTAAATGGCACGGAATGTTGTTTCGTGACCAACATCAGATCTATTCACTCCTTAGAGGTACCTAGTATTTTTTCAGCTCAAAACCAAAAGTTGACTCTTAGTAGGAGCCATTTATAGACTAAAACATGATGTCACATGCATTAATTAAGTGCAACATTTTTACGCATTCTATTTGATATAGCGATATTTTGTGAATTCACAGCATGAGTATTCTGTCATTTACACCTTTATTTAATGCATCTTACTGAAACAGCTCAAAACAGCTCTTACTCAGACTTAGCATGGTTGTTTTAATAATTCTATGTACATGTAGACATGTCAGTCAAAATCACTGATCTTTATTCTTTTAATTAAAGCTATCATTCTACATCAGCACAGAAAATCTAACAGTGCTGTTGTTTATAAATACTTTGTACAATGTCAGTTAAAATCGCTGATCCTTAATCTTGTCAAGGCATTATACTGCATCAGTACAGAAAATCTAATAGTGCCATGGTTTATAAATACTTTGTACAATGTAAGCAGAAATCATTAATCTTGTTTTGTCAAGGCATTACTTATACTACATTACCACAGAAAATTTAATAGTGCCATGGTTTATAAATACTTTGTACAATGTAAGCAGAAATCATTAATCTTGTTTTGTCAAGGCATTACTTATACTACATTACCACAGAAAATTTAATAGTGCCATGGTTTATAAATACTTTGTACAATGTAAGTTGAAAATTATCATTGATCCTTATTTGTCAAGGATTACATATACTGCATTAGCACAGAAAATATTAACGTGCTGTTTGTTTCAAGACTTCAACAATAAAGCATGAGTAAAAACAGCCAGATCTTCATGCATAGAAAACATTCTGGTTGAGAGAAAACCTCCTTTGCAGACTGTACTTGTATGTAAGAGAAGAAAGCACATCATGTGCAACATGAAACACTCAATGACTGGTCCCGAGAGCAGCAATTAATTATGTTTCCCGAGAATCTCAATGTTTCACAAGGTGGAGCTGAGGAAATCCCTGTATGCATTGTGTATACATACAGCATCAACATGTAAATTCTTATCTGCATACATTTCCTTATAGCATTTGTTGAAAGATCAAATCAATTTTCTTTGGTGTCCACTTCATCATGCATTGCTAATGTGGGGAGAATTTTGAGGTTGGTCACTCTTGGGACTCAATGGATCAAGTTTTCTGAACTTTCATTCAAAATGTAGTAAGTATTGTTAGTAATATAAGTAAGGTTAGTATTGTAAATAAATGTGTTAAAAA